>JALPQI010001377.1:0-140770 GCA_025490895.1 Thaumatotibia leucotreta | reverse complement strand
ACGTAATTTGGTTTTAAATGTTTTTATTATTTGGCACTTTTTCAGTTCACTAGGTAGGTTATTGTACAACTGTGCTCCCTCGAACAAGATATTCCGTTTACCGTATCCAGTTCTGTGTTTGAAAAGCTTAATTTTGTCTGCATATATATGTATCTATCTATTATATATATCGTCGCCTGGTACCCACATCACAAACCTTAATTGAGCTTACCGTGGACTAGGTCGATTTGTGTAAGATGTCCCAAGATTCATATTATTCATTTATTTAAAAATTTTTAAAAATTACGCCGGCTATCTTACCCCAAAACCGAAACACAGCAGTGCAAACACTGCTATTTAGCGGCAGGTTAACGGGTAAGACGGTGGTAGCTATCCGGGCGGACCCTGCACGAGGTCCTACCGCCATAAGTGTGTAACCCTAAGTACCATATTTTAAATTTTAAGAATCTGTCACTATCACATCAATGACACCTTCTTAGGAGTGACAAAGACAAGTTCCCAAAATTTCAAATTAGTAGCAGGCTTACTGGATGCTTAGCCAAGTTGCCAATCGCTAACGCTTAGTAGCGTATCGTAGTTTTCCCTCTCTGTCACTCTTTCATATTAGTGCGACAAAGACAGTTAGCTGCCTTTCGTTTGCGATTGACGATTAAGCGTTAGCGATTGGAAACTTTTATGATGCTGCTGCCCATCATCATAAATATAAATATCATGGGACATCTTATACAAATCGACCTACGTAACTGAGTTACGTCTGATAGTTTCAGATAGTATACTCTATTAATAAAAAAGCTCATAATAGCCACGCTGAGCAAGCAGGTTAGCAGTAGTATTTCTACTATGAAGCTTTGTTAAAGATACCTATGTTACAAAAAAAAGAAGGAAGGGACAAAAAAAATGGCCTATATAAATAAATAAATAGGTAAATATCTTGGGACATCTTACACAAATCGACCTAGTCCCACGGTAAGCTCAATTAAGGCTTGTGATGTGGTTACCAGGCGACGATATATATAATAGATAGATACATATAGATACTTAAATACATAGACAGCCATGAACAAGGAACAAATATTAGTGATAAATAAATACAAAGAATGATCACCGGGATTCGAACCCGGAACCTCCAGCTTCGTAGACGGGGTCACCTAACAACTAGGCTACGGAGGCTGGCCATATGTCCCTTAATGTATCACTATTAGTACTAAGTAGTACCACAGGTAGCATACTTTTTCAACGCGCAAACTACATACAATTTAGACAAGATCTTAATTTGTTCCCCAAATCCCATATTCCAAAACTTCTCAACTCAAACTTGAAACTCGCCTGATTCAGTCCGGCAAGTCCAACAGCAAGTACTTGAGCCAGCACTATCCCAAATTGCACCTGCGAGTCGACTTGCATGCAAGTTCGATTGTAGTTTGATAAACGCAAAATTAATTTCGAATTGAGAGTGACTTGATTGGATAACTTTTGGTCTGATGTTGTTGAGTTTCAAGAACCATATGGTGTATTGTACCGAGAAGTTTCATAAGTTGCAAAACTTCCATAGAGAATCTTATCGAGAATTTAAATTTAAAAATAATCTAATCAAGCCAATACCGTACTGCATGCCTTATGATGAGTTATATTTGCTGCCTTATTTACTTATTTGCGATATAAAATAACAATTTATGTATAACACATTATCATGGAAACATTCTCAATGAAAACTTACTATTAAATTATGTATTATGTATAATCGTCGCTTAGTTTTCACATCACAAGCCTTAATTTTATTGAGCTAACTGTCATTGGGCTTACGTCACGTATGTAGAAATGTTCTTAGGAACCATGTCATTGATTTAAAAAAAAACAGAAAAACTGCATTAATACATTGGAAAAAAACTGTATCCAGCTGGGGTTTCAACCCGATTGTTTTGAAAAAATAACCTTAACTTTTTATATTCAGATACCTATCCATTATGTATGTGCATGTCTAAGGAGTAAATGTCTATAAGAAGAATGATGTCTAAAATAAATAAAAAACATTTTTTTCACATACTTTAATTTATCATAGTATCACAGATTATTCTTTTTTTCTTCGTATGTATTATAGTTTCAGAATTTCTCATACTGACCGATTTGAATGAGCCACCTTGTATATAGATATTTATAAAACCTTATTTTCAGTTAGTTTGTAACGACAATTAACCACGAATTAATCAGTAAATTTAAACTTACTTTGGTGTTAATTTTATAAACTTTAAGCGATGTTATAGCATAAAAACGCCAATCAAGTTTCATTTCCTAAACCTGACTAAAATTAAAGTATTTTTAATTTCACGCTATGTGGGTGTCCATAAAAGTAAAAAATCTCTTATTAGCATTTTCTATATGAAGCGTCAAAAATATGTATAATTAATACGAAAAGTTTTATATATAAGTAAGTAAGTATGTATACAATAATCTATTAAGATATTTTTTCTTTGCTAATTTATTTTATAAGATTTAGTTTGCACGAGAAGATAAATACGAAAAGACTATGTCCATTTGTCCAATAGGCAGATAGGCAGGTGATTTCTGTAATGTAAAAAGACAATCCGGTCTACTGTAGTTGAGTAAACTATACAAAACGCCAACTACCCGCAACTGCGGCATTTGCCTAAAGTTTTAATAACGCTGTGATATACTGCGCTTATTATCTACCAACGTTGTCAGAGTGAAATGAGTAGTTTGTTTAGGAGTACTCCATGTAAGGAATAGGGAATTAATTACAAATACCATAAATTTCCTTGTGTCCTAGGTCTTATGTTGACACCTACATTGTTTATATTGTTTACCATTTGATATTCACAAGTGTTTTACGGTGAAGGAAAATATCGTGAGGAAACCTGCATATACCTGCAAAGAAATTTAAGGGTGTATGTGAAGTCCCCAAAAATTACTGGGCCAGCGTTGGGACCACGCAAAATAGGCACGTTTGATGTTGAGTTGCGGAAAAAAATGGCCAGAATATGACAACAACATCAACATGGTTAACCATTTCGTTTTAAGTGTGATTTATATTGAGTACATTTATGAACCGCCAGGGTGCTTAGATAAGTTGCCAATCGCTAACGCTTAGTCGTCAATCGTAAACGAAAGGCTACCTGTATGTGTAGCTACCTGTCTTTGTCGCACTAATATCAAAGAGTGATAGAGAGGGAAAACTACGATACGCTACTAGGCATTGGCAACTTGGCTAAGCATCCAGGTCTGTTTTTAGCTATTTATTTTTTACCTGTGTACTTTTTTAATTTTAATAATGTGATTGTGAAGTCAAAAGCAAGTGTGATGAAAAAATAATTACCTACCTTTTCACAGAGATCATAACATTTTGTATAGGAATGTTTTTTTCTACAATTTCGAGTTGGCCCCATAGTAAATGTTAGTATAACTGATACATATGATGTCTGAGATTTTCAGAAACTAGTGAAACACTAAATAAAGCTATACTACCTTAATGTTCTATGTACTTTGACTATTCCGGAATCTGGCAAAAGTTTGATACATTATAATGATTAGTGGTTCAAGATTATGTTTATGGGTACTATTAGCTTCCCAGGTGGAGCATTTGTTACTGGAATATGAAGATGATGTAGTACCAAAAAACCAAAGAAACAAATAAGAAATTTTAAATAGCAGGATATCAGAGCCGAAAGACGTCCACTGCTGAACATAGGCCTCCCCCTAAGATTGCCACAATTTTTTTTTTTTTTTTTTTATACCACGTCGGTGGCAAACAAGCATACGGCCCGCCTGATGGAAAGCAGTCACCGTAGCCTATGGGCGCTTGCAACCCCAGGGGTGTCACATGCGCGTTGCCGACCCAATAAGAACTTGTACACTCCTCTTTTGAAGAACCCCATACTGTAGTCCAACGGGAAAACCTCGGCAGGGAGCTCATTCCACAGACGGACCGTCCGCGGGAGGAAGTTCCTCTGAAACCGCACGGTGCGCGACCATTTAGGTTGCAAGGTGTGATGCCCAGTCGGTGGCGAGCGGTGCGATGATGAAAAGTGGACGTTGGCATCATGTCGAACAGTTCTTCAGAGCACAACCCATTGTACAGACGATAGAACACACATAAGGAGGCGAAGTCTCTCCTTAGACTTAAGGGTTCAATACCGCCTGTGAGTCTGGGATCGTCGACTATTCGGACAGCTCGTCTCTGAACCGAGTCAAAGGGTGCAAGCTGGTATACAGGTGCTCCTGCCCAGAGGTGACAGCAATACTCCATATGGGGTCTGACTTGCGACTTATATAACAGAAGTCTTTGCCCCGGAGTAAAGTATCCCCTCGCTTTATTGAGCACCCCGAGCTTTTTGGATGCCAGCGTAGCTTTTCCCTCTAGGTGACATCGGAATTGGACGTCGTTGGAAATGTCGACTCCGAGGATCCCAATACTCCCTGACATGGTAAGAGCTGTGTCTTGGAACTTTGGAGCCACAGTAAATGGGGTTTTTTTAGCGGTAAACGCGCAAACTTGTGTCTTAGTGGGGTTGAACCTGACTAGGTTATCCCGACCCCATAACGAGACTCACAATGACCGGTCCTGCGCCACCCGCATCCAGCGGACTCCTACGACCTTCACCAGGTCATCGGTCCATCTTGTGTGGACGTCTTTCGGCTGATATGATGATGATGATGATATCAAATAGCTTTGACGTATAGTTTAGTATATAGTAATACGTAAGGTACTAAGTACTTACTGCAAGCAGAAACGGTTTAGCTGTTAAAAAATAAATTTTACTAAAAAAAGTTTAAAATATCAAGTTACCACCATCCACCCCATAACTTTGGAAGCTGAAATTCCATTATTCTAAAAAATTTCCGAGTTTGAGTGCAGGAAAAAATATTATAAATTCGCAATAACAATAATACATTGTCGAGGAACAGCAATGCGAAATATACTTTTTCGCTAAAAATATACATTTTAATAATACGTTTAAAATTCCTTCTTAAGTTCGTAAGGCACAATGCCTGTGGCTTTATTAAGATTGTTTATTAGCTTCCATGGATTTTTTAGTTATTTAATTGAATGTTGTAGTGTTATCTTGTAAGTTCTGTTTATACGAGTTTATTTTATTAGTTACGTAATTTAATTATTGTTTGTAATTTAATGTTTTGGTTGTAAGTTACTCTTGTCCTCTGAATAAACTTATTGTGTACTTCATAAGAAATCATTTTAAGGATATGTCATCATCATCATTATCATCAGCCTGTGATAGTCCACTGCTGGACGTACGCCTCTCCTATTAACTATGCGTATAAACACATTAGGAGGAAAATACCCATAATCGCCACGCTGGGCAAGCGGATTTGCGATCGCAATAATGTGTCCACAAGCATATGTAGAGAACTAAAATTACTATAAATCTTTTTTACTGTACCTACCTCCCATACAATTGATTCACAGAAAGTCGAGTTTCTATGTAGGATTATAATTTTAAATATCAAATTTTATACCAAAATCATCAATGATTGATAAAATACTTCATTTTTTTAAACAAAAACTTGAATTATGTTTAGACTTTTAGCACTCATTGATTTTATGATTTTTTATACATTTTTAGAATTGTAACTAACGTGAGTGATGTAGTGAGTGTTGTGTGCAACCCCCTTTATGACAAAAGTAGCACTGAGGGTAGATCTTTCCTTACATCACCCCCCCACCACCGCCCGCGGCCAGTACCCGTTCTAGCAGAGCGTAGGCCCGCAGTACGCGTCGGGTTTTGGCCGGGGGTGCTCCGGACGAGGACCCTCATAATGGGTCGAAACATGTCGAGCAATCATCGACTTAAATACGTGAGTACAGCCTGGCAAAGAGAGTAGAAATTAAATAGTGGCAACATTGCAGTGTCGTCCCCTTTTCTCACGCATATTGATTTGAAAGGGCTGACACTACGATATTGCTACTTTTTAATTTCTACTCTTTTTTGTCAAGCTGTAACCCGGTTCGATAATTATTTTGATATATTTATACATTACCTAAAACAAGACAAAACTAAAAATATTTAGAGAATTCCTTTATTTAACCTTTAGTCGCTTCACAGCAATTTTATTATAAAAGATTTATTAAACGCCCAAATATTGTTTTAGGTCAAAACATCCAATATTATTAAACAATTAGTTGATCTGTTTGAACGGGTATTTGATAAATGATAAAAATATTGGTTTTGTTTGCAGTGTCAATAACTGTGTTGACGCACAAATAAAATGGTGTCTAGTGGTTCTTATTTACTTTTCATAAATATTGATATTTGTGAGCAATCTGCAGTATTTTTACATCATCATCATCAGCCTCAGACCACTGCTCTCCTATTACTTATGCACATGGACGCATTAGGAGGTAATTTATTTAAATAAATAAAATAAAATAAATATTTTGGGACATCTTACATAAACCAACCTAGTCCCACGGTAAGCTCAATTAAGGCTTGTGGTGTGGGTACCAGGCGACGATATATATAACAGATAGATACGAGTACGTATATATACTTAGATACATAAATACACAGCCACGACCAAGGAACAAACATTTGTGATAAATAAATACACAAAGAATGCCCTCGCCGGGATTCGAACCCGGAACCTCCAGCTTAATAGGGAGAACTAGGCTACATAGGCTGACAATAAATGACAATATTTATTTAAACTTTATTGCACAAAAGAAAATCTTAACGTACAAAAGGCGAACTTAATGCCAAGGGCATTCTCTACCAGTCAACCTTAAGGCAAAGCAGAGAAGGTGGTAATGCCCAAAATCGCCACGCTGGGCAAGCGGATTGGCGATCGCAGTATTATGTCCATTACGATGACGCTGCTGCCCATCATCAATGTTTAATGGTGGAATGATGGCGCAGCCTTACCCACTCTTTCCTCTACTTGACTAGAGTAGAGTAGTAATATCAGTGCTTGCGTGATAACTATTTATTGATTTATTTTTAAATTATCCTTTATGTTACTATATTTTTGTTAATAATTGATTTTATAATGCTCAGTAAAAAAAAATCTTCAATGTTTTCATTCTCACCATTTAGATGGTTGGCGGTCCTCAACTGTGCGCTTTTCTCGTAACTTCCTGCCTCGCACAGCTAAACTTTGGAACGAACTGTCAAAAGCGGTGTTTCCGGACCGATACGACCTTCAAACCTTCAAGAAAAGAGCGTACTCCCACCTTAAAGGCCGGCAACGCATTTGCGACGCCTCTGGTGTTGCGGGTGTCCATGGGCGACGTTAATCGCTTTCCATCAGGCGATTCGTCTGTTCGTTTGCCACCTATAGCATAAAAAAAAAAAATGGTCAATGACACTTCAATCCCTTAGTCGACTCTTACGACACCCAGTGGGAGGAATTGGGGTGGTGACAAATGTATTCTTACTGCCGTCGCAACGAAGCAGTAAGAAAGGAAAAAAGGAGGTCCAAAATTATAGCAATGTACAAGTAGCAGAATATTCTCAAAATTGGCTAAAATGACTGGAAATTTTAATTAAATTCTCATTCTGATTTTGTTGGGCTTTGCCCGAGGATGCTCCGGACGAGGGCCCTCTTAATGGGTTGAAACATGTCGAGCAATTATCAACTTAAATTACGTGAGTGGTCCGTTTCAACTGAGATATTTAAATATCTTGGGACATCTTACACAAATCAACCTAGTCCCACGGTAAGCTCAATTAAGGCTTGTGTTGTGGGTACCAGGCGACGATATATATAATAGATAGATACGTATAGATACTTAGATACATACACAGCCATGACCAAGGAACAAACATTTGTGATAAATAAATACCTACACAAAGAATGCCCTCGCCGGGATTCGAACCCGGAACCTCCGGCTTCGTAGGCAGGGTCACTACCAACTAGGCTACAGAGGCTGACAAAATATAGTTTTCTACTGAATATATTTGAGGCTCACGCATAATTTAAAAATGAGGCAAAAAAACTCGAATTTTAGTAGTTAAAAGTAAAGTAAATTAAAGCTTCCAAAAATATTATGGATTTTGGATAGGTGTTCTATGACCTTAAAACTCATTTATCTTGATAAACACATAAAATCCTTAATGAATCATATCCCACTGGCATGGAGCATAAATTCCTTTAAAACTTTATTTGCATTTAAGACGTTTTGTACATACATACCGCTACAGAAAATGTAAACGATTTTGATCCTTATACCTTAGACATACGTTCAGAAATGTATAGATATTATTAAACTATATGTTAGAAGGAAACTGCTTACGTCACAGGTCGGTAATTAAATGGAGGAAATTGATGACGTCATGACTACGTGTTACATGGTTACAGGTGAAGATAAGAATAGAATATAATGGAATAGAATAAGTGAAATAAAAAAAAATTGTTAAACAAACCTACAAACGTGATTTCGTAGAGTAGGGGATAGAGAATGAGCGAATGCTAGTTTGGTCTAAATGCACCTTTATAGTTTTGGACCCATAGTTGCGATCCCTAGTCATTATCCCTATTATGGAGGATCTACGAGTATGTAGAGACAAACGCAACCAATATAAAAGTAGCTTCAGCGTTGACCTGCGACCATATATAACATGGACGTCTAAATCCAGCTCAAAAATGCCCCCAAAAGCAATTGTTCAATTGTGCCAAGATGGACCGGACGTAGCACTATTCTTAACACCGCGCATATTTCGGCGGAACATCTTTGACAAATGTTTATAGAACATAGCCAATAAAAACTTTGATAGACCAATCACAACTATTTTTAAATGGCGGTTTAAGTTTTTATAGGTTGATATTGACATTCATTACCGTGATGCATTGAAGAGGGGGTGACACTTGTCAACTAAAATTCTGGACCGTTTTTGAAAGGCAATTTAATATGGCGTGGGGCTTCCATGTTTTATTTGTTCGTAAGCTTTGACATAATGCGAGAGGGCAAAAGCGCGCAACTTAGAATAGAGAATTTAATTACACACCACATTGTCAGTTACTCTTTTTGTTCTGACTGATCTCACATGCATTCTGATTCAAAGTGACGTTTCGCTGCGTCGACGTATTCATGTCGGTTTAAATCGAATGAAAATGAGGAAAAAATTACGCTTACGGACACTTTTAATAATGGAAAGGAAAGTGGTTTAGTCAAAGTCAAACTATAATTCTTTATTCAACTAAGCTTATTAATAAGCATATTCGAATCGTCTGACATTTTGAAGAAAGAGAAAAAAATCTACTACTGGTTCTAACCCTACACCGTTCCTGAGAAGAACCAGTAAGAAACAAAAACAGTATAATAGCTCATAAAAATAGCATGCATTAAAGAATTTATTACATACATAAAACAACTTTTAAATAAAAGTAGCATTCCATAAAAATATTAACCCCCTTATTCATAAACGTCTGCTAACTTAACAAGCCGCCAATAATTGTTTATCTCTTTTGCTCTTATGGACACTTGTTAAGACCGAAAGGGACAAACATTTATTAGAGGCTTGTTAATTTGGCAGACGTTCATGAATAAGGGGTATACTTTTTGTCGCTTATGTGTCACTGTGATTCATACTTAGTATATTTATTTTTATTTTTTTTTTATTTGCATTAGATAGCTACCTTAATAAAATATGCTAGCTGCTAAGAAACACGATAATAATATGTTATTATCATACCGTAACTCAGATTACAAATTTAATTTTTCAAAAGAACTGAAAAGTCGGTGTCGCTTACAACATGTTTTCATGGAATGCCATTAGATGTCATATGCCAAAGAAAAAATACCGGGCTCACCAACGCTGGAGATAGGATTCGAACCCACGTCCTCAGCTTTCGCGACTAATGCCTAAACGCTTAAATAACTAATTAAATGTCACGTGATACACGTCATTTAGTATGAAAACAGCTCACCCCTGCCGAGCATTGCTCATTACGCTCAGGTTTCCACTTTAGAATCCATCACTTCATTCGGGCTTCAAAGAGCGCCCTCGCCGAATATATATCATTTCTATCCCTTATGAGACGTTGCGCCTATAAAATCCGATATGTGAATGATTTATGACTTTGAAATAGTAATGATGCAACTATTTACAAAGAGTATTAATTGAATTAATTGAATTAATTCCACCAGCCATCTGTTTTTGCAGGCACAACGACGTGTCAATCTACAATTTTTTTATATCTGTGGACTATAAAATGATTCAGATTCAGATTTATTTCATAAAAGAGAATTACAGGTTACATAAATGTCAAAACTAACAGAATTTCTTTTATGATCGTCAATAATATTCAAAAATAAAAATAATTAATCAATCTTCATTATATAACAAATGTCAAATAAAATATTTATGTTATGTCTCCCAATAAGAATCGTCAATAAAAATAAATAACAAAATAATATTAATATTATTAATACCAAAAAACAACAATTTACAATCTAAATTACAATTTATATGTCTTCCAAAAAGAATTGTCGTAGTCAAAAGGTACACAAATAAATAAAAACTCAAATTATAAATTTATGTCCCAATAAGGATTGCAATAAGAAACGAAATAAAATGAAAAATGACTATTATGCCATCCTCATCAGTAAATAATTTAAAATCTATAAATGGTCTCTTAAGACCACTTTCGTATAACACAAATGTCGCTGCGCTCACTGACCTGCTATCTATTCCACTCCGTATATACTTATATCTGTATATCCTCGATAAGCATCCGGAAATCCGTGACACAATAATCCTGGTAGTAATACATTAGGGCCGTTATCGATAAAATCAGGATTCGATCGACAGTGACTAATGATTGTTGTTGAGGACGGTCGAAATGTTTTTCTTTAACAAGCAGAACTGATTACTTCAGTTTAAGTATACAGGATTACTTCGAAAATGCAATACAGGATACACACACATCATCAGCCTATATCTGTCCAATGGTGGCCTATCCTTAGCCTATGCGTATGGGACGCAATAGGCACTGGTCTCACGGCGAGCTATGAACTATGAGACATGTCGACATAAGAGACACGGCTATACTCGCCCAGCTATCAGCTATCACCGCCGGGCGAGTATCGCCGTATCTCTTTTATTTACGTATGTATGTAAATTCTTTATTGTACACAAAACACAGGTAAAAAACACATAATAATTTAGATAGGTACAAAGGCGAAGTTATCCCTGTAAGGGATTTCTTCCAGTTAACATGTTCGACGCCGGTGACACAGCGTCTGTGATCAAAAGATTCTGACTTCTATGCCAGTGACACACATACGTGATCAAAATTACCGTACTCTAGTGCCACTAGCATAAATCCAGTTCTTACTCCTCAGGGCCAGTCGCATCGAAATACAAACATTTTTGACACAAGTGATGTGTCGCCGGCATAGGAGTACAATCATTTCGGTCACACATGCGTGTCAGTGGCATAGGAGTTCTAATAAGAAAATTTCGATCGGTGTAGTATTAGGATTTAGTGAAACAGTACCGGGGGCGAACGTGTTAACCTTTGAGCAAATGAGTTAGTCACAGGAACCAAGAGATAGACAATCAAACACATTAGTGAAAGTAATTAAATAATACCAATGTATAATGTATACCTACTATAAATCCTACCTAAATACATATAATACATATATACCTCATAAAAATATATAATACATATAAGTACATATACTACGCATCTATAAATAAATAAATAACCCATTCAAGAGGGGTCGGAGAGCCACAACTTTTTCAGATTATTCTTGAGTGACGCTACAGACCGGGATGAGAGTGCGTATCTTTTGTTCGTGTTTATAGCTGATAGTTCATAGCTTAGTAGCCCGCGGTGAGACCAGTGCCTTAGGAGGTAAATACCAATAATCGCCACGCTGGACAAGCGGGTTCGCGATAGCAATAGGTAGTGTATCTATTTACTATGATAAATATGATAATGCTACTTGTTCAACTCTTCCCGTGGGGGTCGTAAGGGTTGGCTAAGGGATTGAAGTGTCACTGACAATTTATTTATTAAAGATTGATGAATAAAGAATACTAAAATATAAGTCATTACAGATCAACTTTGTTACGTCAAGCAATTGTTTATAAACAAAAAATTTTATAGCTAATTATTAGTTTCACAATACCATTGACTAAATTCGCTGTGATTCACGGAAGGCCGTCTGGTGTAATTGAAAGCACGTTGGACAGGCAATCCAGAGGAAGCGGGTTCGAATCCCGTGACAACCAGAGTCTTTAGCAGAGTTTTTTCTAAGCACATCTGTCACATTGTGGGGAAAATATCTCGTCGCAGGAATCCGCTGGATGCGGATGACATAGGTCATTGTGGTAATCTTTGGGGGAGGCCTAAGTTTAGCAGTGGACGTCTTTCGGCTGATATTATGATGATGATGACATTGGTCAATGGTCATCCCTATTGGACATATTCCTGAAACAAGTCGTTATTTATTCTACAATATCAATCGAATCAATTCCGCGGTGAATTATAAATTATTTATTTGGACTGACGTTAATGATAGGTGGGCCCAAATTGAAATTAATATGGAATTATTAACGACTTATTTGCTTATTTTCTTTATGTAACACGTTTTAATTTTAATGTTTCATGTTGGTAATTAAAGTTGAAAGAGTTTGACACTCTTAAATAAATATTTATATGTTGAAATTACATTTATTTTAACTGATTACTTTTATGAATATAAAGTATATTCGTGTTTCAATCCATTCTGGATGTGATTCATAACCAAAATTGTGGAAAGATAAAAAAAAATCCATATAACATGCTATTAACAGTGGTCGGATATTCCGGTGCAACAAGGGGTGAATGACCTCAAACATTATAAGTGCATGTACATACAAGCGTTTATTATTATGCGATTTCGACAATTATTTTAAAAGATAGGTTATAAATTTTGTTTAATAATGACCTTAGTACCAAATAACCTTTTGGTATGAATATTCTTAAATAAAAGAGTTTAGCTTTAAAAATAGAAGCTTTTTACTAAGGCACAATAGGTTCCACTTCTAGAAATTGCGAACGTAAAAAAACAGAAATACGAGTATCATTTTCTCAAACTTGCTACGGAATGTTGATGTTACTTTACTTTAAATGAAACCCGGAAATACTATGTATCCGGTGTCATTTGCTAAGATGATATGTAAAGAGATTTCATGTATTTATTTCACACCTAGGACTACAAATAGACTGTCTTTTGTTTTGAAACGTCATATTGTGACACTAGGTCTTGACATTCAGCCACAGAAAAAAAATAACCTTAGAATTAATGTCTATACTATACCAGCAGGTAAAAGAATACCTCAAACAGATTTAAAAAAAAGTAGGCGTGAATGTTTTTTTTTATATTTTTTAACGATACTGTACTCTTGGTATATTTACAAATGAAATGGTATGTTCGGCGAAATCTGTTCGTTTTATTTCATGGCAAGTTTGAGAAAAGTACTATACCAATCTCGGCGAGAAACAGGGTTACAGGCCGCGTATCCCTATCTGGCCTCTACTTGTCCGAATTAAAAAAAAGTGTTTTGAACAACGGTTTGTGAAAACGCCCAAAGATTTCGTAGGTTTGCAATTTGAGCTGCCTTTTCAAGTATACCTATCAGATCTATTTTTTTTTCAAACTAAACCCGGGAATTTAGGTCATATCCATATTTACTTTTCTACTTGGTATCCCCTGGTGTTGCACCGGGATATCCGACCACTGGTTATCAAAGAAACTATCAAAAAAACGCTTGTGGCCTAGCGGTACAATGCACGGCTGCTACGCAGCGATCGTGGGTTCGATCCCCGGCTCGTACCAATGAGTTTTTCAAAAACTTATGTACGAAATATCATTTGATATTCACAAGTGCTTTACGGTGAAGGAAAACATCGTGTGTATGTGAAGTCCCTAACAAGTACTGGGCCAGCGTTGGGATCACGCAAAATAGGCACGTTTGATGTCGAGTTGTGGAAAGTAATGGCCAGAATACAACAACAACAACGAAGAAACTACAAACAAAAAGGTCTTATTTTCAGAATGGCTTAACATCATTTATTTAAACTTTATTGCACAAAAGTAAAACTTAAAGTACAACAGGCGGACTTAATGCCATGAGGCATTCTCTACCAGTTAACCTTGGGGCAAAGCAGACATTCAAACAAAGAGATCATTCGCGTATCTCAAAGCCCTGTTGGACGTAGGCCTCTCCTATGACCATGGAACTATGTCGACTTTTGTAAAAATATCCCATAGTCAACATCATTTCAGCCTAATGAAATCCACATCTAAACATAGGCCTCCCCTTTGGACCACCACATGTCAGTGTGGGTAAGACCGGCATGTTTTATTTGTAAGGACAGTCCGTCATTAAGCGTCTTATATTGTTGAGTTAGAGGTGGAAATCAGTTGGTAGACGGACTTTCCTGATAGACGGTCTTACCCGCACTGACCACCATTCAGAAGCGACCTGCATTCAATATCTCCTGGCGATCTTCATAAGGTCGTCTGTCCATTTCCACTCGAGCACTTTTCGACTCCATTGCCATCTCTGCTCTGCTTGTGTCTGTGGGAGTTACCGAAATCAAATAATAAAACATATTTTTAACAGAGCAAATGTATAATATTTTCTTCGGTTACCGCGAGGATTACACCTGAAATAAAACTATGAAAACGGATAAACTCGCAGACCACGAACCCAAGGGTTCGAAACGTCGGAATGAAGTTAAAATTAGTATACGCGATTTATCCGTTATTAATATACGCGAGTTTATCCGTTTTCATAGTTTTATTTCAAGAGCAAATGTACTAAAATATTTTTTAATTCAATATATGACAACTTATATCATCCAAAAAGAGAAATAAACGATTATTCTAACATATTGGCATAACGTCTTAAATGACAGCTTAGCCGCCAGCGCGCAGCGTCACGCAGGCTGTAGTAAGCAACCCAAAGCGGAAGCAATCCACGAGAATGTTGCTTACGTAACGCGATTCTTTTAGTACTAAAAATGATAGGAACCCAAGTTCTAGTATGGTAATATTTCGGGACTTAACTTACACGTTCACACAGTTTTTTCTAACTTTGAGCATTTATTTAACGTAGCTGCCATAGATAGTATTAGCGCCACGTAAGCGATATTCTCGTGGAATGCCCCTTTGCCACATGTCCTATCAAATTTATGACAATAAGGCAAGAGAAACTCTTGCTAGTAGACGGTCTTACCCGATAGACGATAATCCCCATTGACTTAATAACTTTTATATCGAAAAGTCTCGAAAGCGACATCGTTATGTCGTTGTCAACTTTTTGCACGTCTGCTTACTCGACTCGTTACAAAGTATCGTTAAAGTTGCGAGTTATAAGTGTTATAACAACGCATTTTTTGCGTGGGTTATGTTCTAGTGTACAAAATAAGTCTTAGAAGATTCATACATGTCTTAAAATATCAGCCTCCATTGTACAGTCCAAGTCAAAGATATCATTACGGTTTAGGCGCCAAAAATATATTTACACGACCTTAATTTCAAGGCAATAAAGTCGTGTAAATATATTTTTGGCATCTAAACCGTAACGATATCTTTGACGTCGACTGTAAAATTTGCAGAACATTCTTTAGATTGTAGGAATATACTTGAAAGTTTTCGAGTTCACTAGAATTTAATAGTAAGTTTCTATTGGGAATGTTTCCATGAAAACTTATAAAAATCTGTTATAAGTATTGAACGTATTGCGAAAACAGAAATCAAATTATTTATTAACTAAATATTTTGATTTGTACTTTTAATTTTTCTCCAGTAGTCACACTACTTAATACTATATAAATTATAAATATTAGATGTCATATATCTACCAAAGAAAAACGACCAAGATCACCTAATAGGAGGTGCAGGCATGTATTGCTTGCCCTTAGAAAATGGTCAAAGACGCTTAGCCTTGTAAGGGATTGCATATACCCGAGAAATTTGACCGGTGGTTGCTAAGACCGAGTGGCCGAGGGGTACAGGCATCAGCCGCGAAAGCTGAGTACGTGGGTTCGGTCCCCACCTCGGACATTAGGTGATCTTCGTCGTTTTTCTTCGGTATATGACATCTAATATTTATAACTGTAATAAGTAGTTATTTCATATCGCAAATAAGTAACATGATAGCAGTAAATATAACTCATAAGGCATTTATCTAGTACGGTCTTGGCTTGATTTAATTATTTCTTAAATTTAGTTTCCTGAGAACATTCTCTATGCAAGTTTCGTAACTTAAGAAACTTCTCGTTGGTACAAAGCTAGCCTCAGTAGCCTAGTTGGTGGTGATCCTGCCTACGAAGGAAGAGGTTTCGAGTTCGGGTCCCAGCAAGGGCATTATTTGTAGGTACCTATTTATTTATTATCACAAATAATTTGTTCCTTGGTCTTGGCTGTTAGTAAGGGTCACGGTCCATACAAAGTTGAGAAAAATTGTGCGCTGCGAGTTACAGTTTTGTAATTTTAACCAGAGCTAGAGGGTCTCTTTTTAGATGTGGAGGGAAAACCAATTCCCCCCCTGAGCGCGGGGGGAGGGGGGTGAATGTGCATTCGGAAGGGTTGCGTTTAATATTTTTTTACTAATTAATAAGGCCTACAATGCATTGTTTGGTATCATTTTCGTGTAAAACGGACCTGAAAAATCCATTTTTTATCATAAACATGAGCCATTTCATATAAAAATGTAGATTTTTTGGAGTAAAAGTAAAAAAGTTACCATTTTTATTTTAATTTAAGCGTCATATAAGTATTAAAAAACAAACTTATCCAATTTAAAAAAATAGTGTAAGGAAGCATATTTATTGCAGTTTTTAAAAATATACACATTTTGTAGTCTTTCATACAAAAATTCACTGAAAAAAAAATTTACCTGACGCGTACCTCCAACAAAAACCTCCGCGTAACCTCAAAAAAGAGACTTCTGTGCCGGCAACTGCTCATAGATTATACATATTTTTGTACTTACATATTATTGTTCATATTACAATTGTAAATATTTATTGATATGAAAGTAAATTGAATATTGTCTGATCTTCTTTTTTTAAATAACCTAAGATCATTAAGAATTTTATTTGTTCAGATTCTATTTTTAGATTTTATCGATTATTGTATACCGCGTGTATATTATATATCTGGTCTATCTGATCACATGTATGATATATAGTATCTGATCATATGAATCGGAATGGGTAATCAGTTTTACAACTGTCATTAGGTAATGATCTCATTACCAAAAACGATAAAGGTAATTTTCACTAACCGGGACTAAACAACTAACCCAGTTCACCCACGTTAAAAGTTTATATAATATGGAATTTGACAATCAATTGTTAAACGTTTACATAATCGTTTCATAAATCATCATTATTACCATATCAGCCGAAAACCGTCCACTGCTGGACATAGGCCTCCCCCAAAGATTGCCACAATGACCGGTCCTGCGCCACTCGCATCCAGCGGACTCCTGAGACCTTCACTGTCCACCTTGTGGGAGGCTTACCCACGCTGTGCCTTCCACCTGCGAGGCCGCCGCATTGGCCATCGGGTCTACGTGCAATGTGCCCCGCCCACTGCCACTTTAGTTTAGTGATTCGGAGAGCTATGGAGCTATACTTTGGTTCTGCTGCGGATCGTCTTATTTCTAATACGACCTCGCAGAAAGACTCCCACCATAGCCCTCTCCATTGCCCTGTGGGTGACTTTAAGCTTTCTTATAAGGCCCATTCTAAGCGACATCGTTTCAGCACCGTATGTCATCACACTTTTAAATCTTTGATCAGTGTGTGTTGCCACACTGATCAAATACTTTTGTCTTCAAGAACTGCGGAATATTGGACAAAAAGTTGTGTCGTAGCTTCCCAAACGCTGCCCAACCGGGTCTGATTCGATGATTGACCTCTTACTCAAAGTTGGACCTACCTAACTGGGTAGCTTGTCCTAGGTATATTATAGTCGTCTACACCTTCGAGTTTAGTCTTCGATTGTAACGGGAGTTTTCGTCTTATCCATGTTCATCCTAAGACGAACTCGCTCGAAGGCGCTACTGAGGTCAGCGAGCATAGTACTGAAATCTTCCAAGGTCTCAGCCAAGACCACCGTATCATCAGCGAATCGAAGGTGAGTGAGGTACTCGCTGTTTATGTCGATACTCACCTTTTCCAGTCTAGTCTTAAAGATCTTCCAGTAAACAGTATACAGGTAACACATTAGGGTAAACAGGTAAACAGATTAGGGGAGATGACACCTCCTTGCCTGACTCCCCGCTGCAGTATAATATGCTTCAAGCTCTGGTCTTGGAGTCGGATTGACATAGTGGCGCTTTCGTACAAACACCTCAACATTTCGACATAGCGGTAGTCTACTTGGTACCGTTAAAGAGACTGTAGTACTGCCCAGAGTTTCGATCAAATCGAAGGCCTTGGGGGTTACCATGACGTACTAATGCGATTCAGTTTAGGTTCTGGGAAAGGGACAGTGATACACAACTCGTATAGCCTTGTCCCTTTCTCTCGACCTAAATTAAACCGCATTAGTACGTCATGGAAACCCCCACGTCGTAGTCCACAAACGCTAAACGCTAAACAGAGGTGCAGGTTATACCTATTCCTCGGTCTTCTGTATAACATTTACGAAACGCCAATTCGGAAACCGGCTTGTTCGGGAGACTGGAAGTCATCAAGCCTGCGTGCAAGACGATTCGTAATGACTCTTGAAAACATCTTATAAATATGGCTCGGAAGTGAGATGGATCGGTAGTTCTTCAATAAGGCGTTGTCACCTTTTTTCAAGAACAGTACCACCACTCTTCTGTTCCATGCGTTCTCCCTTCCGGAGTTGAACAACTTCTGAAGGGCCATAAGAATTGGTTTACCACCTGGCTTCAGATGCTCAGCTATAATTCCGTCTTCCCCAGACGCTTTGTTATTTTTGAGCTGTTAAAGATCCATTTTAATATCACATAGGCTGATGTCTCGGATATCCTCTGTATAGTGCCGGGTCAGTCACTTACTTCATAAGAAATTTATCAATTATCAAATTCCGTGTGAAATAAACGTTTAACCCTGGTTGCTTGGTTAACCCAGGTTGATGCAATTTGCCCTAACAGACATTATGGAGTATTTTGTTTACGCAAAATCGCTAAGTTCCCGCAGTAAAAACGTACTGTCAACAATAAGTCAAAGCAACGTCCCTTTTTTATTCGAGGTACGCGACAGGTGCAATTTTTTTACAACTTATTTTTGCATCGAAAGTTCCAAAAAGTATATCTTTTTAAAAACTACAATAAATTTGCTATCTTGTAGTATTTTTTTTACTT
The DNA here is from genome assembly GCA_025490895.1 of Thaumatotibia leucotreta. Classification (NCBI taxonomy): domain Eukaryota; kingdom Metazoa; phylum Arthropoda; class Insecta; order Lepidoptera; family Tortricidae; genus Thaumatotibia; species Thaumatotibia leucotreta. The sequence continues at coordinate 121,454 of JALPQI010001377.1, read as the reverse complement.
TCATATATTTATTTGGTAATACTTATATAACGCATCAATCAAAATGAAAACGATGATTATTTTACCTTTATACCAATCATTATTTTTTTATGTATGAAAATCCTCATGTTTATTATCAAAAATGAATTGCCCGTATCTGTTTTATATGAAAATGATACCAAACAATGAATAGTAGGCCTAAATATTAGATGAAATTTTTTTAAACATAACCCTTCCGTTTGCACATTCACCCCCCTCCCCCCTCGTTCAGGGGGGGAATTGGTTTTCCCTCCACATCTGATTTTTTTTATTTTTACACCCTCTAGCTCTGGTAAAAATTACAAAACTGTAACTCACAGCGCACAATTTTTTCCATTTGGACCTCTACTATGTTATTGTAAGAATTTAAGAATCTATGTATATATTATGTATCTATCGTAAGTCGTAACTAACCTACCCTTATTTTAAGCTCACAGCGTACAGTCGCCATCAGATATATGGTATCGGTCGAGGTCCCCAAATAAATCGGAGCAACGTAAAATTTCAATAAATTCGTTACGTGAGAAAATAGCAATGATTTGGGAGCGTGTAATTGGTCATAAATTTAGGGGCAGTCACTTTTCAATAAATTCGCAACGTACAAGTAGGTAAAGATATCGGAACGAATATGACTCAAAGATATCGAAGCAGCCAGGATGATCATAAAGATCGGAACATTTATAGGAAATACACCTTAAGTCTGCATCGCTTAGTTAATTTTAATTTGTTACTATGTTGTCACTACTATTACTTTAAGTTGTCAATGTCAAAGATGATTTTGACGGCACTGTTGTGGGTGAGTAAATGAGTTTCCTAGATAAAAGAGAAGTTTTCAAGCATCATTAATATCATTATCGAAAAATGCATTAATTCAATTTTGATTTTTTATTGCACTGAAAAAAATATTTACCAAAGTGACTTAGGTTGGCTATATTACGAGGAAACTTTGATATATCTAACAAATCCTTGCTATCAAATTTACAAAACTAAAAAGGTTGAAGTCGATACCAGAGTTCTGGTTAAATCAACAAAGAACATTGTACATTATACCAAACAACTGGTGAAATCAACAAAAAACTGGTGTAATCAACCAAATTAATTTAGTAAAATGCCAACATAAAAAGTTTGGTAAAATCAAAAAAATATTTGTGATAGGACCCAGTCAACCTTAATTTCCGGTTAGAATTACGAAAGATCTGATAAATCCAACTCAGCATTTTTTCAGTGTGATGTAATCATATTAATATGGGATAAGTAAATAAAATCGTAAAGCTAGGAAATGATTTATTTGAACGGAACTGAAAAAGTATAAAGGGTGATCAGAATACCTAAAAGTCATTTGCGGATCCTATTTTACCACGGTGACAAGTCCGAGAATTGTAAATTGACTGTTTCTCCCATTGCAGGTGTCCACGGGCTACGGACCGGTTACCACTTATCATCAGACGGGCCGTGTGGTCGTTTGTGTTTCAAATATATTGCAAGAACTTTTAGCAATCAACAATAAATACCGTCTTTTAAGCGAAGCAAAATTATATATTGTCACAAAATATGACAATTGTAGCGAAATTCCAACATAGGTCGAAACTCATATCAAGAATTTACGAAAATCGTTCTAAACCTTGTGACAATTGTAACGGCTTTCCGAAAGTAAAATAGTAAATTACGATACAAGTGCGAAAAAAATTAAGTGGAGTGGAACGAGTGGATATAAATTAAAGTACGACCGAAGGGAGTGCTTTAAATCTACACGAGTTACGAATTTCCTTTTCGCACGTGTACCTATTATTAGTGATAATTGTATGTTGGTGGCAAACAAGCACACGGACCGTCCGATAGTAAGCGGTAGACGTAGCCTGCGGAGGCTTGAAATCAGTAACAGTGATATTATACATATATGATATTATATCGACGCTGGAAAGGAGAAATTGGATAAGCGACATTTTTGAAGATATTGAGTTATACACACCGTTAGAATCGGCAAATTTTTCCGCGTCGAATGAGCTAGGTTTCGTATCCATCTGACAACTTTTGTGTCGCTTATCCCATCGGTGATTTAGAGAACTTTCGATCATTTTTTACTACTAAACGACTTGGTTTTTGACAACTTTTAAGAAAATGGAGATTAGATAAAATATAATTCAACATAATGAATCTTGGATTATTTTACCTATTTGTCATGACAGGTTAAATTTTACTTGGATATTTTTGCTGTGTAACAACTAATCATCACTTGTGGGTTAGCTATTTCTACCTGACTGTATGATATGTTCTCATGTCGTTTGGACAATTTTACCTTTATCTTAATTTAAAATTAAAGACGGTTAGACAATATTAGTTAACTATGATATCTGAACTATTGGCGTTTATCCATTTTTACCCCTACATTTATTTATGAACCATATGTCGCTTAGGTATCCCTTTTTACCTGAATTTACATTAGAATACTACTGTCACTTATCCTAACTTGCATGAATGAAATGTCAGTAAAAAAGTTAGCAACAATTTGCATACATAAATGTCTGTTATTTTATTCTTTGTCACGTTATGTAGAAACATTTGGCAGAGGGGTTGTCCTGTCAATTTTTACTCTGCGTTAAATAAAATGTTTTTGGAACTTTAATAAATAAAAATAAAAAAAGGAATAGGTACTAACTAAAACTATTTTTTAAGTGTTATCATAACGTAATACGATGGATAAACATACCAACAGGTACGGTTGTAAAAAGTAGATAGTTTTCAAGTGCTTCGTTTGTAGGTAGGTACTAACTAAAACTCGTTATTGTTGACTCAATAACGAGTTTGACAAAAACCTTGACAAAGATTTATTCTAATTTGAATTCTGACATGTTGTTAATAGAGTCGAAAATACATGATGAATGATGCAACCCTTAAATGCATAGTGATGTATCACTATGCATTTAAGGGTTAAAATAAAGAGAAATGATCTCAAATAGAAAAACAAAATATATTTGTTTTTAATACTTAACAATAACTATTACTTACTCACATACTTACCTACTTTTTGGAATAATGTTATAAAAATACCTAACACAGTGTCTTTCTTTTTTCACGTGTAAGTAAATTCGTTTACTAGTCACGGAATATTACTCTTGTAATTGAAATGACTGACTATGAAGTCTAAAATAGTTTCTCATTTTAAGTATGTGGATATTTCTTACTGATATATTTATGCTATTTTTTTCAATTTATATATTTTTACCCGAATATAAAATAAGCCACATCGGCAGTTAGATAATTTTAACATGATGAATTTGTTATGTAAGTCTCGGGTGGACTTTTTTACCTTCCTTATTTCTTTTACAACGTGTTGGTTAGATAATTTTACCTGAATCAATTTTTCCGACCATTTTGCTTAAGCGACAGTAAATCCTTAAATAACACTTGAATACGTTAAATAATTAAAACATCACATAGAAAACATATTTATGTCCATAAATAATGCTTCAATTATTTGATTTGGCCTCCTAATTAATTTTAATGATTTTTTTTCGAAAATCTCGGCGGTTTTTTGCCTCTCCTGTAAAGTACGCCCTGTGTCGCTTATCCAATTTCTCCTTTCCAGCGTCGATATATATATATATGTCCCCTAACAAGCATGATGTCTAAAATTAATAAAATACATTGTTTTCACATATTCAACACGTTTTTTCTAATGTATAAATGCAGTTTTTTTTATCAAAATCGATGATATCAAATTAATTATGGTCCCTAAAAACAAATACTACTTAGTTTAGTATGTCTTATAGTTTCAGAATTTCTCTTTCAAAAAAATAAGTTTTAAGACAAAATATTATTAAATGACGTACTGATATTTCTATTACTCCCTAGGGAATTTCACTTTTCTATGACTCCCGCTATGCATACACGCAATGGCGCGCTTAGACAGCAAGTGTAATAAAAAGTTGACATTAACCGGCCCTCAAGATCGCCTGATTTGACAGCTCCTGATTTTTTTTCTGTGCGGTTATTTAAAAGGATTTGTCTTTTCTAATTAGCCAACGAACCTTTAGCAATTAAAACAAAATACTCGAACCACGATCACTGAAATAACGCCGGAAATGTGTGAAAAAGTGATGAAAAATGCGATGAAAAGGGTTGGCATCTGCGATGCTACTGGAGGTGGATATTTGTCTGATTATTTTCCATGTGTCATTGCCGACCCAAAATAATTTTATTTAACCAGTGATACTTTATATTTTTTGCGTTATGTATAGAATAAAATTTCAAAAATAAAGTGTATATATCTTATTTGGCCATGGCCACCCTGTATGACTATGAATATATTCTAGATTGACTTATACACTGTTGTGTCAACAGTAGTTTCAAATCCCATTGTAATCGCGGTTTAATAATACCTACTTCAATATAATTGTTACTGGAACTATTTATTGCGCCACCGCCGAGTACCCGACATCGTCTCACGAAATATAGCTTTGCTCCTTGTTCTACCTTTGCCAATTTTGGCAATATGTCAAAACAGCGGTTAACTAGATAACTCATTTTTCATCACACTTGCTGCCTAAGCGCGCCATTGTTTGCGCGCGCAGCGGGAGTAATAGAAAAGTGAAATTCCCTAGGGAGTAATAGAAATTTCAGTACGTCATTTAATAATGTTATTTCTTAAAATTCATTTTTTTGTCGGCAAGTGTGATGAAAAACATTGTATGAATCACGGTCGGTAAGCGGAATACTAACTCGAGTCATAAAAGCCCTCCGCCTGACGGCGTCGGGCTTCTAACACTCTCGTTAGTAATTCCGTACTTACCTCCCGTGATGCACAATGTACTATTAATTATTTAGGCATAATATCTGTCCAATTTGTGAAAGAGACAGAAATATATTTGTCACGATGACAAATGTCTACTCTTTTCGAAGAACGTCACAACAAACCACTCTGTTCTAAATTCAAATTATTGACAACCTATTCAAGACTTGTGGCTGACCATAAAGAATTTTAAGCGATGTGTATATGACACTAAGGTATATTTTCCATAAATGTTGAGATATTTACGACCACCCTGACTGCTCAGATATTTCTGATTATCTCTGTGTTCCGATATGTTTGCCTAATTATACGTTACGAATTAATTGAAAAGTGGTTGCTCCTAAATTTGTGACGAATTACATGCCTCTAATTATTGCCCTTTTCTCACGTAACGAATTTATTGAAATTTTACGCTGCTCCGATTTATTTGGGGACCTCGACCGCTACTATATATCTGATGGCGACTGTACGTTTTTAATGGTATGGAAATTAAATTTAGAAACTAAATAAAGAAATAAATGAAGAGAATTTAGAGTATGGTTTATTTGTCCGAAATAATGTTTAAATCTGAAATACTTATATATTGCATAATTCCTAACGAGGTTTAGGTCTCTACGGTTAATTAGTTTGTATTTTAGATTTAGTTTAATTTTTATTATTTAAGTTATATTGTTTTTGTACTGTATTTAATTATTAAATCGACAAATACAATCATTAATTTAGGAGGAGAGGGTTATTTAGAGTTTTGACAAATTGATTAATTTTATTATCATATTTATTTTTAAAACTACAACTTAAGTACAGTCGACGTCAAAGATTTCATTACGGTTTAGGTACCAAAAATATTTTTACACGACAATAATGTCAAGGCAATAAAGTCTTGTAAATATATTTTTGGCACTTAACCGTAATAATATCTTTGACGTCGATTGTACATAGATTAATTTAATTAACTAGAATTGATTAATTTATATACGTTACATTGTCAACACATTATTAATTTGACCGAAAATTATTCATTTCAATACAGATAAACTACGCGTATCTGGATTCAAACATTTTTGCCCATGACAACGCTACGTCCAAAAGTCAGAATTATAGTAAAATGTACAGTCGAGTTCAAAATTGCAAGGACAGTTTATGAATTAATTCATTCATAAATCGTCCATGTAATTCTGAACGCCACTGTACGTGTTTATAATATTATATCAGGAAACATCTTGAAAGCTTAAATCAATATACAATATGCATGTCAAAAGCATACACCATACACCCTGAACATAGAATGAGGGCAAATCATTTCGCATAATTGAATCTCAAAAAGCAATCCCTTGGATTACAGAATTACTTCACTTGAATAATATGAAATTGCCTTTTAATTCCACCCAAATATAATCGGCCGGAAGATCGTATAATATAAATATACGGGAATATAAATTTAATATATACGAGCAGGTCAAATGCAATTTATGAAATGACTACCCAATTTTGCCTCCGAATTTACGGAGGGGAGCGGTAGCAAAAAACGGCATGTTGGATTACGTATTTAATATAATATTTTACTGCTCTGAATAATTTTGCTGTTTATATGGTGTACAGTTTACAAAGTAGCTTGATAAATGCTGGTAGCTAGTTTTAGTTTAAAATGAAATGAAATACAAATCTGATTTCTGCTTGAAAATATTAACATATTTTTACTCATAACAGTATTAAACTAATTTTAAACAAAAATAAAAAATAAACTCATTTTTAGTTAGAATTCGTTAGTTTTACTTTAGTTATAAACATATAATGTAATTTTTATATGTTAACACCTATTTTTAAATAACTTTTAGTAAACATATTGCGAAAACACAAATCAAATTATTTATTAACTAAATATTTTGATTTGTACTTTTAATTTTTCTCCAGTAGTCACACTACTTAATACTATATAAATTATAAATGTTAGATGTCATATACCAAAGAAAAACGACCAAGATCACCTATGTCCGAGGTGGGGACTTAACTTTTAGTATTTTATTTTTTAAGATCTCGTTTTGAAGTGAATATTATTGTTAAGTAGTAATTGTTTTCAATCAATAAACTTCAATATAATGACTAATTATGTGTATACTTTTACTTAATTTTACTACAAATATTATATTATGTTGGGTCATTATGTATTGAATTGGCGTTTTTTGGTTTTTGGTCCTAATTCTTTTATCTAAATGGTAACTTTTTATCTGAACTGTGCACTGTGTAAAAGTTTTTTACACCAATAATTGTCTTTTTAAGTATTATTCTAAAATAAGCCTTGAAAACAACTCTTACCTCATGATATTGCTTCATTTATTTCGAATACGTATTTTATGATGGTAAATACCTACCTAGTTTTTTCAAATAGAGATAAAACTAGGTAGGTAAATAAAATAAAAAAATAAACAAATAAAAAACAATCATTAGAAGTGTTATTGCCTAAATTGCCTAAATTTGGTTTGTTTGTATTTTGACACAAAACAATAATACACAAAATTCATTGTGTGAAAAATAGGCTCTCCTCGAAATCCATCATACAAAATGCCAATTTCATAGGTAGAGATCTAATAATAATAAAACATGTTTTTTTATCGTTTTTGCTGACGCTATTTGTAACGTTATTGCTCATAATCCCCAAGGTATATGTTATACTTTATAGGTACGAAACATATGTTTGTTCCGCAATATTACATCATTTACTAGCCAAATGGAATGACTTTCAAGATTGTTCGTGTTTTTTCCCGTTTCTTAAATAGGTTTTTCTGACGTTGCCAAAATTAAAAACAATCATGTAACTTTCCCTAGCTCCTAGCTTAGGACAAATTTTTCAAAATGTTTGTTTGTAATTTTAATGGTTAAGATAGGAAAATACTGTGGTCTCAGCACTGACTATAATAATATATAATTTAATAAATCATGAAAACAATAAATGAAAAGTATTACAGAGAATGTAGAGACTTAACTAGAGGTAGACAACAGGCGGTCTTATCGCTAAGAAGCGATCTCTTCCAGACAACCTTTATAGTGTAGTTTTATATTATATACAAAACTATGTATGTTTTTTTCTGGTTAAGGTATTTTTTACTGTAATGTAGTTTTTAGGTAGGTACTAACTACAACTAAACTGTTTCAATTATTATATCACACTTATTTGTATGTATGTATGTATGTATATATGTATTTATTATATTATGTTTTAATTTGATCTAATTGATAATAATTCTTAATTTGTTCTCATATCGGCACTACCCGATTATAATTATTTGCTAACGTTTTCATTTCCTGCTACCCTAAGGTTGTCTGGAAGAGATTGCTTGTAAGCGATAAGACCGCCTGTTGTTGCCTATCGATACATGTATTTCTGTATTTATATTTTAATTAAGTATGTGACTATGTGGTGCACAATAAAGAATATTTACTTACTTATTTACTTACTTACGAGTATATCAATGTCCGTGTAATTTTATTATTCTAAGATTCCAATTTGTTGATTGTGCAAACAACACACAATGTACAACATATTGCTCAATTCACATAATATTTTATTCTCTTAAAGAAACGATCCAATCACAGCAAAGTAGCAACATTAAAATACGTCTTAACAAAATCGCGAAATAAAATACCCTTTCAATATATCCGCGGGAAAGAAAATCTTCTTATGAATACGCTTTTAGTCAAATACGAAGTCTATCGGTTTTATTTTTGATGTACTTATAATATTGAATGACAGTTAATTTAAGCTCTGTTCATCATCATCATCTCAGCCATAAGACGTCCACTGCTGAACATAGGCCTCTCCTCTGGACCTCCACATGTACCGGTTAGATGCGACCTGCACCCAGCGTGTCCCGGCGACCTTCTTAAGGTCGTCTGTCCATCTTGTGGGTGGACTTCCTACGCTGCGTTTACCTAGCCGTGGTCTCCACTCGAGCATTTTCCGACCCCATCGACCATCTGCTTAGCGTGCAATTGACTTAGCAGAAACAGAAAGCATCTTAGATATTATGTTATTTTAATGATTATATCAATATGTAGTGGCCAGGGGATCTACCTCCCCTTGTGCTGGTGGCAGGACCTCGTGCAGGGTCCGCCCGGATAGCTACCACCGTCTTACCCGTTAACTTGCCGCTAAATAGTTAGTACTGTGTTCCGCTTTCGGGGTAAGATAGCCGGTGTAATTGCTGGCATAGAGGCGTTTAATTTAAATAATAAATAACGTTTAATTTTAATAATAAGAACGAAAGTGACTGACGTAGCCCGAAGAATCGCCAGGTTGAAGTGGCAGTGGGCTGGCCATATTGCCCGGGGGACCGATGACCGGTGGGGTCGGCGTGTTCTCGAGTGGCGACCACGCACTGGACGGCGCAGCGTGGGAAGGCCCCCCACAAGATGGAGCGACGACCTGGTAAAGGTTGCGGGTGTCCAATGGATGCGGACGGCTCACGACCGATCTTTGTGGAACTCTCTGGGGGAGGCCTATGTCCAGCAGTGGACGTCAATTGGCTGATGATGATGATGATGAATAAATAACTGCTTATGTAACATGAGACCATTAGAATAATTTAATACAATTGAGATTGATTGTAGTTTTGAAAATAAATTAAGATTAGATATGTATATACTTTGGCCGTGTGGTGACGGCAGTAAAAATACATTTATCACCACCCCAACTTCTCCTGCGAAAGAGTCAACTAAGGAATTGAAGTGTCACTGACTATTATCTGATAAAAGATTGATGACGGGGAAGCAGCGTCATCTAGCTAGACACATTACTGCGATCGCCAATCGGCTTGCCAAGCGTGGCGATTATGGGCATTTACCTACCTCCTAATGCGTATAGCAGTTTATAGGAAAGGCCTACGTCCTGCAGTAGACTATGATAGGCTGATACATGCTTGCATGTACATACACTTAAATCAAAGTCTAATCTAAGTAGGTTGCGATAAATAAATATAGTCATTGTTACTCAAAACATCGCAACAATCCACTAAGACATAATACATCGATTCCCATTCAGAAACGATCCCAAACTCGATTCTTTCACTACGGCACATATAAGACACAAATTGTATCATCCCAATAAAACACAATAAACAAACAGGATTTTCCTTGGACAAATCAATACAATAGTAAATACATTAGTTTAGCGCGCATTCGAAACGTGACCTAATTTAGAAAAAAAAACTGTGGCTTGCAAAATACTAAATAAATAAGTCTTAACTCTTAGCTTTTAAGGTTCAAGATGATGGCAAGGACACAAAAGCAAGATACAGCTTAGCCGTGCAAATATAAACCTTTTACCGTCGACATAAAAAGCATTTCAACCGAACGGAATTTTGTGTTCCTCCAAACTGAAAGTACATTTTTAAAAGCAGCTTTCTACGTATTGATATAGAGTGTGGTTTTGAATGTGTGTTACATTGACGTCATTTGGACCGCGAAAATCGACGACTATTTGCTTTTCTTTCGCTCGATGTAGGAACGATAGAGATGCAAGTAGTCTCTTGACATTCAGAATAAATTCGGCCATCTTCGACACTTTTCCGTTGTAAGACAATTATGTTAATCTGACGCTTCTAATTTCAAAACGTCACAAGTACCATACAATTTAATGTATTTATTGGCGTTTTTCGTTTGTAGTTAAAGGTGATTTTTATACGTCGTTGAGGAAAAACGGTCATAACTTTGGTTTGTTGTGATATCGGATTCAGAGATTCGTTGTAAATGGATTCCCAATATAGTTACATTATGTGCCAAGTTTTTTGGAAGCAATGCCCGATGGCTGACCAACATTTTCGTTAAATAGGGATGATGAATAAATTATTTGACATTATACTCGAAGAAATTATTACTTGAATGTAGATTGCAACGCATTTTTTGTACATAATTTATATTTAGTATTTTAGAAAGAACTTAAATTTTGTAGTATACATACGTGAAATCAGATTTGCGTATTCCATATTATTAAACTTCATACTGACAGTTCGAAAATAGTACATTTCGATGCAAGTGAAAAAGAAGTTTTTACACGTGTATCGAAAAGAGCCTTAAAAAGAGAAATTTACGCACGCGAAGCGTGCGGAAAGTTAACTTTTCCGCACTAGTTAGGAAAAAGATGTTGATTTGACTTGCCATTCATCATGCCTATTACATACCTAATGGAATTTCTGAGTCTCCGGCCTTTATTTGTGTTTTTCATAAATCTAAGATACTGTTACCATCATCATCATCCGTTTTTTTTCAGTCCACTGCTGAACATAGAGCTCTCCTATAACTTATCTGTATAGATGGACGCACAGAAGGCCTTCGCACATTATAATAACTCCACGCCAACGTGGCAGCAACTCTATTCCCACTTTAGATGACTAGTCTCTGGTTGTCAACTGGTTGATCCACCCAATGGTCACTAATGGACAAAGTGGCGTGAAGTAGGCAATAAAAATGGTTGCTCGACACACGTCAGTCGCAAACGCTTAGTCGCGAGGACAACGTGTAGTCAATGTGTGACGAACGTGTCGTTGTTGACGTTTAGTGTACGATGCGTAGACCACTCGTCGTACAATCAACAACACACCTGTGAACACAGGCAAAATGCCAAAAATATGTAAACAGAACTTTATTGCCTGGACATAAAGGTGTGTATACATATTTCTGGCACTTTCTCTGTATCCACAGCTGTGTCGTCGATTGTACGATACATAAATATATTTTTTTAAACCTAAAATATATGATATAGGGTTTAAACTTCAATATTTGGCATAAAGTAAATATAATAAATAAGTAAATAAATATTTTTGAACATCTTTGCACAAATCGACCTGGTCCCACGGTAAGCTCAATTAAGGCTTGTGATGTGGGTACCAGGCAATGACATATTTAATAGATACATATCAGTAGATTAGATACTTAAATACATACACAGCCATGACCAAGGAACAAATATTTGTGATAAATAAATACGCCGTGTGGTGATCGTGGTGTCGCTCTAGTAGAGTGTCTACTATGATGAAAACCCATCATATTCCATAAACAAATGGCCAATGACACTTCAACGACCTGTCGTTATACTTTTTCTGACAAATTCACGCATATCTTGAGAACGTGTAGGGTGGCCATGATGACGTCAGCGATAAAACTGTCGAATAGGGTGCACATACTATAATTCACGGCCGGGATAAGTCCCAGAGTGACCCCACGATAAAGAGATTACGACACAGTCCAATACACACAGATGTTACGGAATAATGACTTTATCGACTCGGTAGTGGCTTCGAATCTCGATCAGGGTTTTAAATTCAGAAGTTCCTGAGGTATGGTAATGTGAATAAGTAAGTATCATTTATGTGGCATTCTCAATCAAACGGCTAACAGGCAATGAAGTTCGTTTGCATTTTATAAGAATTCTGTCTGAACCATCCTTACTATAGTATAATAATCACAAAATTAAAAAAAAAACCTTTCTTCAATCAAATTCTGCAACATCCCATCGTTAAGCCCAAGTCTTGTGATAATTGGGTTTCATAAAAAATAGTGACAATCGATTTATATTTCATTTTTTTTTTTTTTTTTTATACCACATCGGTGGCAAACAAGCATACGGCCCGCCTGATGGAAAGCAGTCACCGTAGCCTATGGGCGCTTGCAACCCCAGGGGTGTCACATGCGCGTTGCCGACCCAATAAGAACTTGTACACTCCTCTTTTGAAGAACCCCATACTGTAGTCCAACGGGAAAACCTTCATGGAGATATCGAGTAACCAACAAACAATCACTCGCCTTGTGAACCACCTTCTATTTTAAAGTCGGTTAATAATCGACAATATGGGTCTTGTTGTCAACTGAAACGTGGTCGCTTACAATGGGCGTCAAAAAAGTTTCCACGTCTAGTAATATTTCGAAATGCAATTATAATTACACGCGAAATTCTTTTCGATCTAATAATGACCAAAAAACTATCGAATAGGGTGGTCATCCAATAATTCACGGTCGGGATAAATCCCGGAGTGACCCCACGATAAAGAGATTAGCACAGTCCAGTGCACACACAGATGTTACAAATACATGGAAATAATGACTTTGCACATTGTAGCCTAGTTAATAGAGACTCTTGAAATGTTCTTGAGTTGAAAACTTGCTTTAAATAACAGTACATTGCGATTCAAGCGCGAAAGAATGATGGTCTAAACTTTACGAGTGGTGATAAATTAGAATACAATGTAATTTTCACGAAGAAATAAATGAATCTATCTATCTATCAATCGGAGATGAGTTACGAATTTCCTTGTTACACGCGTTCCAAATTCATAGGCGTTCTGTAATTTCGATTCATGAAATTAATATTTTTTTTAGTACAGATAGTGCCTATTTTACGCACTAGTGCGAGAAGTGGTTAATTTATTGTCAGGTTCAACCTTCGGAGGGCCATTAGTACGATTTATCTAAAGACGATTGTACATTTAACCAATTGAAACGCAAGAACTATGTCGAAGTGACGCTATAAATAAGATTATATAAAATGGGTCATCAGATGACGGCAGTAAGAATACATTTTGTCACGACCCCAACTCTTCCCGCGGGTGTCGTAAAAGTCGACTAAGGGATGGAAGTGTCACTGACCGTTTTTTGATGGATTGATGTTGGGCAGCAGCGTCATCATAGTGGACACATTACTGCGATCGCCAATCCGCTTGCCCAGCCCGGTGATTATGGGCATTTACCTCCTAATGCGTCTATACGCAGCGCTGGACTGTTTACAGGCCAGCAATTTATGCTGAATTGGAGACCATTTTGTGACACAATGTTGTTTTTTGTTCTATATTTTATATTCGTGTTTCGTTTGTATTTAATGTGTATATTATGTTGTGTCACAAATAAATGTTTTTTTCTTTTTTTTTTCTAGTTAATAGGAGAGACCTACGTCCAACAGTGGACTGAGATAGGCTGATGATGTGATATGAAATGTCCTACTACTTGTCATTACGAGTACTTCTAGAGTAGCTTAGGGTTCAGTGTACACTTGATTGCACAATCTGTTGTGAACTGTATATAAGGACGTGTCGAAATGAATCATCGTCAGATAACGACGTAGGGGATGCTAGGGAGACGCGGGTCGAGAGGAAAGGTGTAATGGGATTTTTACAACAGGCTCTAATGGAAAAAAAAACAAAAAGATTTGAAAGAAAGAAAAGTTTATGGTCACACTATATTCTATAATACAACGGCAGTGACAGATAAAACTACCGTAGAGATGATCAAAAAGTAATTTGTTTATTTCTGTAAATTACATTAAAATCTATATATATATCTTGGGACATCAAACAAGGTGAAAAACTTAAGAAAATCACCTGTTGTATGTGTGAGTTACGTATTCAAATAGGCTTTTAACAAATAAAAAAATAAATGTATTGGGACATCTTACACAAATCAATCTAGTCCCACGGTAAGGTCAGTTAAGGCTTGTGATGTGGGTACCAGGCGACGATATATATAATAGATAGATACATACAAATATTTAAATACATAGACAGACACGACCAAGAAACAAACATTTGTGATAAATAAATACACATATATTATAATGACCTCGCCGGGTTTCGAACACGGAACCTCCAGCTTCGTAGCCAGGGTCACTACAAACTTACTTACGGAGGCTGATATCAGGTTGAGGCTTTTGTTTTGCTTAAGTTACTAATTTTAAATATGTGTTCTCTATTCGAACACTTCACTCACACAAACTTGAAAACCTATTCAATTTTAATACTGTAAACCAGAAATTGAACCCACGAACTTCAGATTGAAAATCGAACACTCTACTCAACTACCACCACTTCTTAACTTACTTCAAACAAGCATCGATACTAGAGGGTAAAGGGAGGATAATAGCACCCCACCCATTAGTGGCTAAATAAGGGTTCATTTAATAAAAATAGATAAAAGATGGCGTCGATAAAGTGGCTTTTATCGTTCCGTGGGCGCGAGTGCTGACTGAGTAGGTTCGTATCTTGATATTGTGGGAATTCGTCTATTCTTTCAAGAACTAAGAATGTTTTGCTTTCGTGTATACAGTGCGTAAATCTAATACGGGCGATCAATTAAACCAGGCATGGAATTCATTAGTGTAATCATGGATTACACGGTTTTTTTTAAGTTACTCTTAATTATGACCCCTCAGATTTTTTTTTAAATTATCGGAGCAGCAATGTAGCTACGATCATTTGTTATTGTTGACATGGCATTTATGTCATCTGCTTTTGAAATTAGCTGTCAACGAGTGTTTAACTCGCGTATGTTGCTCTACATTGCGCGCCAAATTATTTTGTATTGAAAATTTTGTTACACTTATTTTATGTAAAAGTTATTTGAATGTACTTACTATGACGTATACTAACACCAGTTAAGAGCTTCGCCCGTATTAGACTTACACCCTGTATTGTAGGAAAAGTTTAGAAGTTAAAAAGGAATTGTTAAATAAAACAGACTTTTATTTAAATACAATATTAGCTGATGCTACAATAATGACAATTTTGCACATAATAATGATTATTAGTATGACTTAAAACTGATATTTACCACGTTTTTTCAGAGTATTGAACGCCATTTATATTCCGTATTAAGTCTAACTAATACCAAATACACACACACACACACACACACACGCATACAACATACACTACACACACACACACCCGAGCGTTTTGGAGGTTCTAGGTTATTAAGTACGTGCCACGCGCGCGGTTAGCACGGACTCAGTATTTGATAATTGAGACCTAGGCTCTCCGAAACCTTTATAAATGATCTTCTTCTTAGTCGGACACTCTTGTCAGAGTGGTCTTGGTTGCGCAGACGGGGTACTTGGAGAGCTGTTTGTTGTGTCGCGAACTTTCTCGAGAACTGCTCTACTGGCAATTTGCTTCCATTTTTTCCGGTCCGAAGTGTTGCGAGTGCATTGGATCATGGTTGAGTCGGTAACTTGTTTAATCAGGTCAGTCCAGCGAGTTGGTGAGCGTCCGCGTGATCTTTTCCCTTCCACCCGGCCCTGAACCACCAGTCTTTCCATCGAGTCCTCATTTCTGGAGATGTGACCAAAAAACTTCAGTATTCGTAGAAGCACAGTTGACGAAAGTCGATCTTTGATGTGAAGCTCTTTGAGTATGGAAGCATTGGTGCGAAACGCCGTCCACGGTATTTTAAGGAGGCGTCTCCAGCACCACATCTCCAGTGCGTCGATTTTACGGCGATCCTGTAGTTTCAGTGACCAAGTTTCGGCTCCATAAAGAAAAATTGGGAAAACGAGGCATTTCATCAATCTGACCTTTGTATTCTTGGTTACCCTCCTGTCTCTCCAAATCTTACCCAGCCGTTCTACTGCAGACCTGGTGATGGCGCATCGTCGTCGGATCTCGTCGCTACATCCCCCCGTGTTGGAGATAGCAGAGCCGAGGTATACATAGTTCTGTACAACTTCGCAGTTGGCTATCCTCTGTACGCTAGTTCCATTTTGTTCAGCCCGGTCTACTATCATCATCTTTGTTTTCTCCCGGTTGATAGCGAGCCCGAATTCAAGACTGATAGCTTCGAGACGAGTCAGAAGGTTCTCCATGTCTTCCTTAGTCTGTGCGAGCAGAGTTGTGTCATCAGCGTATCTGAGGTTATTTATCAAGCGTCCGCCAACTGTTATGCCTTTATCACTTTCCTCTAAGATGATGCGCATGATGTACTCTGTGTAGGTGTTAAAGAGTAACGGCGATAAAATACAACCCTGCCGCACACCAGCCTCGGTCTTAAAGTGTTCAGAAAGGGTTTCATCCACCCGTACTTTCGCGGTACCGTCTTCATAGAGTGCCTTCACAATAGTTATTAGGTGGGGCGGTACACCCATTTCCGCCAGTATCCTCCAGAGGCGCGACCATATGACTGTGTCAAATGCTTTGCGGAAGTCTACAAAGCAGATGTAAAGGGTTGAGTTAAACTCTCTGGCCTTCTCTATAATCTGGCGCAATATTAGTATTTGCTCGCGAGTTCCTCTTCCCTTCCTAAATCCGGCCTGCTCGGGAGCAATTTGCCTTGACAGGTAAGCCGACAGTCTTGTGTTTATTATATGGAGCATCACCTTACTAGCATGGGAAATCAGAGATATGAGCCTGTAATTGCTGCACTTTTTGGTAGACCCTTTCTTATGCAGTGGGATAAAAATGGATTGGGACCAGTCATCCGGCCATACACCAGTTTCCCATATTTTACTACAGATGGTAAATAAGACATCGACTCCGGATTCTCCCATTGCCTTAAAGACTTCTATTGGGATTTCATCTCCACCTATGGCTTTATTGCATTTAAGGTGTTTAATTGCCGCACGTATTTCATCTCGCATGATGTCGGGCTCACGGTCAAATATTTGGTGGGAAGCACACGTAACCCGTGGTGGGTCATTATTGGAGAATAGTGATTTGCAGTATAACTTCCATACGTGCACGATGTCCTTGATCTCCGTAACCGTTGTCCCAGTAGAGTCCTCAATAGCCCACGTTTTGGGTTTGAATTGACGTGTTATGTATCGCACCTTATCATGGAGATCCTTGGTTTGATATTTATCGGCATGCTGTTCCAGCTCCTCACATATCCTACCCAGGTATTCATTGCGATCACGTCGGCAAGCAGCTTGTATTACCGATGATTATAAATGATGATGATGTATTATAAATGATACCAGAGCCATAAAATACCAGTTTCGTAGAATCAGAGAATCTGAAATAACAGTCTTTTAATACCCGAGTCGTAGGTCAACAGAGTCGCAAAACATCTAATTCTTTGGGTCACCATAATGTCTTGCATAGTGATTAAATACACGTGAGTTTAACTATTTAATTTATAAAGATAGTTATCATATACGCTACACTTTAACCAGCTTAATTAGTTTTAAACTTGTTCATTTTCTTGTTACTATTTTACATTTTTTATTGAGTAGTTCTTTTTGTAATTTTATTTCGTTTGTTACTTTAGTATTAATGAATGTTTTGTTACTACATAGGTATATTACTTTACCGTGTTAAGCGCATTGGTTGTAACTGTAAGCTTATATATGAAAGAATAAATAAATTGAAATCTCTTGACGTTTAACAATACTAGTAACTAAATTACATGAAAATGAAATGCAAAAACACTTTGTCAATCATTTGTTACACTGCGGTAACGCCTTTTTTTATGTGAGGAAGATATGTAGACAACTGAGCTCTCAGCCCACCTGATGGAAAGCAGGAACTGAGACCCATGGACATAGTGACACAAAATCGCCTATGCGCTGCCTACCCTGAGGACTTAGATGGATTACCTCTATGCCAATAATTACACCGACTTTCTTACTCCCAAACCGGAACACAGCAGTGCAAACACTGCTATTTGGGCATTTTCGCGAGAAGAGATCCAAAAACTTATTTTTGTGAAACAGGTAAATTTTATGTTTTTCCTGCTCAGAATCACGAGCTCTTTCGATCCTACTAGAAGAAAAAAAGTGTCCCAACTTTTTGTTTCTATTACGTAACCGTTTTTCAAACACTTTGTACAGCGGTTACAAAGTGGAGAGCATGTAAAATGTATGAAAAATGTGGGACCGTTTTTTTCTTGTTCTTTTTTTCTCCTAGATTGAAAGAACTCGTTATTCTGAGTAGGAAAAACATTAAATTTACCTACCTTAAAAAAAATTTTTTTGGATCTCTTCTCGCGAAAATGCCCATTTAGCGGCAGGTTGACGGGTAAAACGGTGGTAGCCCGGGCGGACCATGCACTAGGTCCTACTATCAGCAACACTTACTTATGGTAAGCGTTTTATTTGAAACCATACATTATCTAGTTATCATCATAGAATGACTATGATTAACTATCATAAAATAAATCTCAAGGAAACGTTATCACACTAAATGATCCATGCACCTTTCAAAATCACATTTATTTTATTTATAGCAATAATTTATTGTGCCAAAAATATCTCCGATAAAGAAAAGGGGAAGGTGGGGCAATAAAGGCTCTATCTTTATTACTGACAGAAACGTTCGGTCCCCTCTCTCACTTTTATTGGGTTTAATAGTGTATTTATGTCGTGATGCGGTTGAAATATTGTTAGTCGTGATACGATTTGATGTGTTGACAAGTGTATGACAACGAAAACATTTGTCTTTTGTTATTTGATAAAATTTGTCATTTAATCACTTCCGTATGATAAAAGTTGAATATTTTTTGTAGAACATTTTTTTTGAGTTGGTTTTTGACGTACTAACACTACTAAATATGTATATACATTTAAATATTAGATGTCATGTGCCAAAATAATTACACCGAAGTTTGATTCGATCTTTGAATGTGGCCGTATAGCACACGAAGACTCGTATAAATAATTTTACTCCCACTAGTAAAGTAAGTAAAAAATCTTTTATTAAAGTAGAATACAAAAATCACTATTTCCTAACTAGTGCGGAAAAGTAAATATCTCTTTTTAATGCACTTGTTATGAAAAAAGTCGTTCGATACAAGTCAAAAAGAAGTTTTTACACGTGTATTGAACGTCTTTCTCATAAAATGTACTGTTGCTTCGTCGAGGATACATTTTAAATAATATTTACATAAAAAATGTCATACAAATATTAATAAATTGGATGAGCAAGAAAATATCAGAATTATCACTAATAATAAATACCCACAATTTGCAAAATTTATCAAATAATTTTATACGGTTCATCATTTAAATTACATTTAATTAAAATTAAGACATTTTATATCTCCCCTCGACACTAAGTACCAACTAATCGCAACTTGTAGTAAATCACCCCTCAGGGCGAGGGGCAGATTACGCAAATAGGGGTGAACGCGAAATCGTTATTAAATATTTTTGTACCACAAATAATCCCTAGAGACGCTTTGCGATTTTTATGGGGTAGTAAAAATAGCTGAGATAATTTAATTTAATTACCACCAAATGTTAAACATTGTGTGTCATGGTAATTATTTAAAAAACTGGTCAAGAGCACGTTCCGTAGTTATTCAAAAACGGGTGTACCATTTGTGTTCGATATAGTTTTATTTTAAAATATTCTATATCACAAATTTGTTCCTTGGTCATGGCTGTCTATGTATTTAAGGATCTATATGTATCTATTTATTATATATATCGTCGCCTGCTACCTACATCACAAGCCTTAATTGAGCTTACCGTGGGACTAGGTTGATTTGTGTAAGATGTCCCAAGATACATTTATATTTATTTATTTACACAATTAAATTAACTATTTCTGAAAATATACTTCCGAGATGATTGTCCTCTTATAAAAAATATTCAGCAGCCTCGAATTCATTATTATACTAAAATATCATGAGATTTGACTGAAAATACTTCTTCTCTATGTTTGTTACGAGGTTATCTTATCTAAAAATAACATATAATGAACTACCTACAACTCCCCGTGTAAATTAGTTTTTCGTGTACATTTTAAGCAAAATACGGGTTATTTTTCCTTAAACCGTTTTTCCTTTTGCACACGGATTGACGGTAAATGTAAATAAATGGAAAATAAATTGAATTTGTGAGTTCTACCGTTTGAAGTATTTGGTCTCGTTTCGAGTTCTGTCAAAACGAGTCGCTAATAGGTATTTTATTGCATTACACAAAATGACAGGTACTTTAGCTTTTCACATGTAGTTGAAATTTGATTTTTGGAATTCATTAGAACCGTGGCTAGTTTGGATAGTCAAACATTTGGATAATTTGTCATGATTGGGTGTAACGTGCAAAACATTCAATAGTAAAAGTTGGGTCAAATTAAATTACATTATATTAAAAGAAACTACTACATCGACACTGGAAATTTCAAATGTCGTAAGGGACATTTTGTCGTAAGTACACTTTGAATTGCATAGAACTCAGAAAAAAAATCTCTATCGTTCTGTATAATTAACTTTTTGATATCGCTTCAAATAAAGAAGTTATGAAGTGAATTTATTTTGTCGTAACTTCATATTGCTTTAAAAAAAATGTTGTATGGGTCAATTTTTTAATTTGAAGGGATAACGTGTCCATTTTCAACGTAGTATATCCTTCTTATTCATAAATCCCTATGTGGTTAGTTACTACAGCAAAAGAAGGTGCCTTTACGACATTCTATCTGATGAAATAAATACGAAACTGTGAATTCACAATGGCGTAAGGGACAAATGTTTTAGACTTTTGTGCGTTACAACACAATTTCGAAGATAGTATGGCTCTATTCTCTTAATAAACTGTGTCGTATGTACATATAAATCAAAATAATTTTAATGTTTGATGTCGTAACTCACCTTTTAATTTTATAAAGTATACGTTACTACATTAAATACGGTACATGAATGAGAGTTACGCCTCAAAAAAGATGATATTAAAAATCTTGAAAGATTTTTTATGTACATTATAACATTTTGTTTAGTTTCTTATAGCACTTGCAACAGTGCCGGCGCGACTTGACCCAGGGCGTCTCAGGAAGAGGGGTGAGGGCAGAGCAGTATTTTTACTACCACATAGATACTGCATCGACCAGCAACTCACGCACATTTCCACTTCCACCCCTGGAGCATATACATCGCTCTAACGATTCCTCTCTGGACGGCCAAGGGCCAATCAAGGCAAGCCGAGTCCTACAGTTCATCTTGGATGCTACTCCGACCGACAAAAACATGCCTGAGACGATGTCGCTATTGCCGAACAGCTCGCCACAAGCTGCCCCAATCATTCCCTGGGAATCATGGGCTTATTTATAATTAGCTGTCTTTTGCCAATTCGAGAAATTTACTCTGTAGTACACGTGAACCGTGAACCAGTCTCAGCAGGCTATTGAAAGTGTAGTGTAAGTGTAAGTGTGTCTATAGTAATAAGGTCCGGATATCTGCCGTATTATCATCTTTATTATTGTTGTTTTGGTCTAATATCCGCCGCGCCGAGCAGTAATGATATTTTGTCGCAGCCCTTTTTATAAGTCATTACTGATTCTTGTCGAGGCCAGAACATTCCAAATTCTGACGGCTGCAATTTTGTGTACATCATAAGGTCTGCCTAGGTAAATACTTATTTTATGCATTTGTGGTCTGCAGAAACAGAGGAGGATGAGGTCCATAGTAGATTAATTGATAGTTTAAATCAATATGTTGCAACGTTGCAAAGTCGTTTGCTCTGATTTTTAGCAGAAGCTACATATTGCATCTTGTTTCTTACCCATGATTGTTATACATATGTTAATAGTTAGGATTCTCGATTCTTCACAGGTTTTGTTACTTTTGAGCTCAAGTAGCTCTTTATTGTTTTCTGTCATTGAACCCTTGGATAAGAGCTTACGAGTGAGAGTTACTTTGATGGACTTCAACTGTGCGATTGCTCTTATCTTATCTTATCATATCTAGTTTGTTCAGCAGATAATATGGCTCCGGTTTGGTGATTCCATAGAAAGGCTCTGGGCTGACAATGCTTGTGTTGCCGTTCTTTCCGGTAAACTCATCTGCTGTATCGTTTCCAACAATATTGGAATATCCTAATACCCATCTAAGTGTAACTTCATTAAAGTCAAGGGCGTTTAATTTATTCTTGCAGCACTGGACTAGTGAGAGCATCGCAGCTTGACTGTTTGAGTTGATGTAGATAAAAGATAATATTGGTTTTTAGGTTTCTGGCCAAATTGATTGCCACACATAATGTAATATTTATGCGCGGAAATCATCATAATATTGACTTCAGTCTAGAAAATGAAGGCCATTTTGCTGATGCTGACGCAAACTCTGACCTTAGGCCTCTCACCTACTTGTACCTGTGGTGACATTTTCGACAATCATTCTGGTCGTTGGTCCATTTGTATCTTGAGGGTACTTCGACTGTCTGGTGAAGCCACATTCGATTTGCTTGTTTTATTTCCGAAAGCCCAGGCTTTCAAGTTGGTTTTTGCAGGCTGTTCAAACACTGAGGACACCCTGTCGTTGTTTGAAATTCATACTCAGTTATATTGAGGATTGGAGTAGCTATTCTGTTAGAGAGCACTCTTCGGACCCATATAGTCGTGGTTTCATCACTTTGATTTAATTTCATTAAGGATGGTTTCTGTGAGTTTATTATCGAAAGCACCTTCGACATCAAGGAATACACACCGACCTGATTGCTTATTCTCTAGACTTTACCGCCGCTTTGGTAACCTGTATCGTGTGCTTAGCTTATTTTTATTTTGTTTCTTTCTGTTATTTTCTTACTGGTGCAGTAAAGAATTACTTACTAACTTACTTACTTTTATGGACCTTGTGACCAGGTCAATTGGGGTAGTTTTTGGTAAACATGTTGATTTAGACTTAGAGATCTGGCTACCAAATAGTGAAAGAAATAGAGATGTTAGACTAATAGTTTTGAAGGACTTGGAACGATTATTATCTATACTCGTTTTTCCTGCTTTTTGGTATAAAGCGTACCTTGACACTAGTCCATTTTCTCAGTATAAACCCCAATGCAATGCTTGCCCGAAATATTTTGCCAGGCGCGGAAGGAGGACGCCTTGATTTCGTTTTGATAATGTAGGAAACACTTCATAATTTTCAGTCGATTTGAATGGCTTGCACTAACTCAGCGCTCCTTAACCATTTTTTGGGCTACAAATGTAGGTTTTCAGTCAGTGGTTCGTTCCCTAAGGATTCGATAGTTCCTTTGACCGCACGTCTTAATAGCACGAGTATCATCAAAAAGGGTCATAGATCTTTGCGGAAGCAGTTAGATTACTTATCCAGAATTTCTTTCTTAATAATATGTTTTTGTTTCGGGCACAGGTTGCTCTCAAAGCAATTTTTAGATATATGTTTTCTTCTTTTCACAACACTAAGCTGACTAAAATATATACATATCATATGTTTGGTTTTATTTCCTATAAATTGTAACGGGTTATCTAAAATATAATAAATTACACGTGAAATTGATCTCCGTCTATGAAAATAATACAATTGTAAGTACACAACTTTATATTTTCTTGCGTTTTTACGCTACTTACTTCAGTTAATCTGGAAACTAGAATGACTTTACAACAGAAAATAGTTGTAATGTAGCATGTTATTTGACAGTTACGACAAAGAGGTAGTGTTTTCGGTTTTGTTGTAACAGATTTCCATAAAAAAACTAGAATTTTTGGGGGCGTAAGGGACATCTGTCTAGTAAATTTCTGTCGTAAGGGACACTATCTCCGAAACTATTGAGTTTACAAGTATATACCTAATTGTCTAATGAAGATTAAGCTTTTTCGTAGTTATGTATATAGGAACCATCTAATTCGGATGAATATTTAACAAGTTATGATTTTTTTTAATTTTGGTTTTTGTTTTTTGGCTCTCCTGAAAAGTGGACCTTTGTCCCTTACGACATTTGAAATTTCCAGTGTCGACATATTTAACAAAAACTCTACGAACAAATAAAACATGCAAGCCGCACGCTATACTAAATTGCCTTTCAAAAACGGTCCTGAATTTTAGTTAACAAATGTCACCCCCTGTTTAATGCATCACGGCAATGAATTTGAATATCAACCTATAAAAACTTAAAGCGCCATTTAAAAATAGTTGTGATTGGTCCATCAAAGTTTTGATTGGCTACTTATATTCAATAAACATTTGTCAAAGATCTTGCGCCGAAATATGCGCGGTGTTAAGAAAAGCGCTATGTCCTGCCATCTTGGCACAATTGAATAATTGGTTTTAGGAGCATTTTTGAGCTGGCGTATTAAATTACATTATTTTAAAAAACTACTCGTCCTATACTTTGCCTTTTTTCGTTTTATTTGCACGGAAAACAGAAAAGAGTGCGTGCGTTCGGATAATCGTGTTTCTCGTGTACAAATATTATCTAAGTTTTTTGCAATTTGCAAGACGTTCGTATACTTGGTGTGTCTGTCAACGAAGCAGGCCAACATGAACTACGCAATTCGTAAAATTCGAGAATTTATCTCTGTAACTTCAACAATGTCGTCATCAAAACAGTGACAGAGACAGTCCTCGAAATTTGCGGATTTCGAAATTCGCGGTTGGGCCGCTGGTTTCAGAATCGAATCTCGGTGAAGCATTTTCTTTGTGTCTTCTTCTTCTACCTAGCGTTATCCCGGCCTTTGCCAGGGTCCGCTTTCCTGCTACATTTTATATACTTTGCGCGATCCTTGGCATCTTCTACTGTAAGCATTTTCTTTGTGTGCTCATCACAAATATTTGTTTCTTAGTCATGGATTCTAAGTACCTGTATCTACTGAATCTATATTTTGTGTGTCGTCACTTAGTTCCCACAACATAAGTTTCGATAAAATCCATGGGACTAGGTCGATTTATGTGAGATGGTCCCGATATTTATCGAAAGCGAAGCACTTAGTCTTTTCCCATTATCCTCAAAGTTGACAAATCGCCAACAACTAACGTTTCAGGTAGCACTTGCCTTTCAATAAATAAAGTTTATTATTAGAAGCCCTTTGGCCCCGGATTCCCGTCTATCTATTTCAAGATATTTTACGGGTGCCATTATTTTGGACAATGGAACTTTTTATCGGTTTCCCAGGGATGTCAGTTTTGTCGATTTTGGAAACATACGTTTCGATTTTTCTTATAATTGATAACTTATTTTTGACTATACTCTAAAGATGCAAGACCAAACGAGCATTCGCTATTTTAACCCCCTACTCTACGAAATTCAATGGCTACACAAAACGTTATGGGCATTTACCTCCTAATGCGTCTACACGCATAGTAAATAGGAGAGGCCTACGTCCAGCAGTGGACTATCATAGGCTGATGATGATGTAGGTAATCAAACTGACATTTGAAGATTTGATATGACATCAAACATTAATTTCAATTCCATCCTATATTGGAACCGGATCACTAGTCCTGACAACCCTACTGAGAAACGGATTCGTCCGACAACCGCCATTTCTCATCTATTGTCCGGGTGCCTACGTGTCGATCCGGACAAAGCAGGTTAGTCTCCGGAATTCCGGTCTGCAGTTTGTTTAGGAAGCTGTGCGGAATTCAGTTTGCGATTGTGACGCGGGAAAACGTTTGAATTGTAAATCTGAATTTATATGCACCTACTAAAGAATAATGAGAAATACATATTGAAAGCTAAAATCAAAATCAAATTAGTCTAGTGCGGGATAACTTTTTTGCTCGTGTAAGGGACGATTTTTTTCATACCAAGTGCATCAAAAAGAGGTATTATCGTAAGCCACTTGAATATAATTTATTTAACAATAACGCTATGACCCGATTTTTTGTTTATTTTCCAATAGTAGGGACTAATTTATTATTACAAGAATTATATTAAAAGGGATTTGTTCATTATTGACAGGAGGCCCGACTTGTGTCAAAATCTCCTAGAGTAAAACTGTCATGATTTTTGAGACAATAAATAAATAAATAAATATCTTGAGACATCTTACACAAATCGACCTAGTCCCACGGTAAAAGCTCAATTAAGGCTTGTGATGTGGGTACCAGGCGACGATATATATAATAGATAGATACATATAGATACTTAACCCCTCGTATGCGTCCTGTCAAATTACGTTACTGAAAAAGTTACCTTGACAATTAAAACAATAGATTGAAATTCCCTCGCACGGATCCGTGTCTAAGCATACGAGGGGTTAAATACATAAACAGCTATGACCAAGGAACAAATATTGGTGATAAATAAATATACAAATAATACCCTCGCCGGGATTCGAACCCGGAAGCTTCGTAGGCAGGGTGCCTAGCAACTAGGCTGCAGAGGCTGACAATAATTGTCTCATAAACGCTAAAGTTTTAATGTAGTGAATATGTTGTTGTTTTGTAATTTTACTCCGCATAAAAGTTGCTGATCTATCAAAGTTCTTGTAATAGAATTTCTCTGGCAAACAAACACACAACTTATTGTTACAATTGTCGCACCCGCCTATCTCAATAGTGAAATAGGGACCTGTAGTAATATTGCAATGCAAGCCACGAGCCTTTTATTTATTTGTTTTTCGTAAATTATCATCTGTAGAGGGTTTGATTTACAAAATAATTAAGAAAACTGCACTAGCAAAGATGTCTAAAGAAAATGGCGCCAATAATGTCTTAAGCCACCCCCTAACGGACGCAAATGATAGCAATCCTGTCTCTGCTGACGTCGGGACTCGAACCTGTACCCCTGAGTTAGGGGCGGATTAGGACCCTAAGTAATGACATGAAACAATAACACTTGCCTGTTAGCGCCAGACAGAATAGACTGTTCACTTGAAAAAAACACATCAGCTGAAAACGTCCATTACTGGACGCAGGCCTCCCCTAAAGATTGCCAGCAGTGATATGACATTTTACACAAACCCTATTTTTAACGACCGAAAAAGGAGGAGGTTCTCAATTCGACTGAATTTTTTTTTTTTTTTTTGTTGTATGTATGTTACCTGATATCTCCGAGAATAGTGAACCGATTTTAAAATTTCTTTTTGTGATCGAACGTGTATTACCCCGAGATGGTCCCATTGGCACCAAGTTGGGGTCTGATGATGGGATCCTGGAGAAATCGAGGGATCTCTTCAAATGTTATAGGTACACGTATGGCGCTCTTGGTAATTTTCATTCATTTACAAGAATTTGCATTCAGAAAGTAGGATTTGAGGAAACCAATGGTGGAAACAAATCGGGGATCTTTGAGAAATCGGTTGAAGTCGGTTTTTTAAATTTTTAATTTGGTGATTATACTATATTATTTTTTTCATTCATTCCTACATTTGAATAGCTATTTATATCATGTACCTAAGCCTGAAGTTTGTGGGTGTATCAACTTTTTTCTGTTTGTTATTTCCATGGTTACGGTCGCCTGAGTCACGCTGGTTTTATGCAAAATTATTCTACCTAAACTATGCAAACAAACATTTTTCTGGTGTTGATTGTCCTTGATTTGCCACCTAGAGACATGCACTACATGCATGCTTGCATAATTTGAGTAGCATAATTTTACATACAACCAGCGTGACTCAAGCGACCATTATCATGGCAGTAACATACTGTGGTGTAGGTAGACCTAAATATTAGTCGTGACGTGTGTCACATATGCCAGTCCGGAACAAACCCTCGAATCTAATAAGGTGCCTATTATTGTGTTCTAAACCTGAACCTGACGTAATCCCTTATACACTACACATACAGAAAAAAGTTGATTCACCCTTGTATCAGTCAGTTTGAAAATATTCGTAATATTTAATTTCGAACGAATAACAATTACAAATTCACTTTATTTTACAGGTAAGCCAGTTTCTTCCACATAATCATCCAGTAAACGTACGTACCTACTTTTAAACATTATTCTTATACGTTTGGTACCAAAACCGAGCAGCTTTAACCCAGCAAACAGGCTGTCATATCTGACCATTAGGGTGTAGATTCGACTCCGGATGAAGCAGACTGAGACGATTTGATTTGATCGTTACAGGGGAAGACATGTCACACCTCTTACGTCAAAACGACATATCCATACGACAATCTCACTGCCGCTTGAGTCATTTTAGAATGTTATAAAAGCCTCGAAAGTCAGAAAAGCTTATCATAATGAATTTAATACTGACTTAATGCGTTTTGTTATTGATAAAAGACCCTAGTTATAAAGATATGCGGACGAAAGGACCACTTTAATGTTAAAAGATGCTTCAGATTGAAGTGTTATTAAAGTTGCGTTCTGCTTGGCAGATTTTCGAATCTGTTAGATCATAGCGTAAGTAATCTTCTTGAGATTTAAGTGTATGATTATTATTACTCGTTTATCATATTTGCATTTTATAGCATTTTGATCTTCGTTTATCTAAGGTCTCTGCCCACTAGACCATACCATACCATGAACGTATCAGACAAAAAACTATTCTTTGTTTTGAAAAGTATGAGACTATGCCCACTAGGACGTTCCGGTGCCGGTCAACACGGTTTTATACTTTTCAATACAAAAAAATATACCTATTGGTAACAAATTAATAAATTAAACTGTTACAGTCGAGCAACTTATTTAATTATTGTAGATAAGGGCTAGAAAATTTGCCGTTTGGCATCGACCGGTTGCGATCTATTGTGGCAGCCCTGTTTTATAGTTCATTACTAATACCCGTTGAGTCTAGGAAGTTCCAGATTCTTTGGGCTGTAATATTCTGTACCTCGTGAGGTTGAAGTACCTGCCGACCTAGGTGAATACTTCTTTTGTACATTAGTGGTCCGCAGGAGCAGAAGATGTGCATAGCAGTTTCCTCTGATTCCTGGCAGAACCTGCATGTCGGTTCTTGTTTCTTACCCATTAGAAACATATGTTTGTTCAACTTGCAGTGTCCAGTAAGAGTTCTGACTACTGCACAAACTTTTTGTCTTTTGAGCCCAAGTAGCTCTTTAGGTCGAGCACCTTACATCATCTCCTTAGAAAACCTCAAGCACTCATTTAGTCTTAATTTGATAGGTTACTTTAGTTTTAGTTAAATTTTAGTAATTTAGTATCTTTTATACCAGTGCATATAGCGCACAAACTATCTGTGAACTATGTTTGCAATCGTTCTACAATATTTTGTTACTGTATCTCTTTTTTTTTGTATTGTACATATTGTATCCTAGCCATGTTTTTCTGCAACTCGACATCAAACGTAACGTAGCTATTCTGCGTGGTCCCAACGCTGGCCCAGTACTTGTTGGAGACTTTAAATACACCCTTGAATTTCTTCGCAAGTGTAGGTATGCAGGTTTCCTCACGATGTTTTCCTTCACCGTAAAGCACTTGTGAATATCAAATGATATTTCGTACATAAGTTTTTAGAAAAACTCATTGGTACAAGCCGGGGATCGAACTCACGACCGCTATGTAGCAGCCATGCGTTTTACCGCTAGGCCACAAGCGCTACTATATCTCTTAAACCAACCCCTAAACATATCTTGGAACCCCCTCAAACGTCAATAAAAACCGCAAAGCGATATTAACCGAACGATAAAAACCGCGTCGGCTCGAAGTGTCGGATTCTGTCGTGTCAGCACTTCAGGGTTTAATGTACATTGCTTGCTCTAATCCAATAAAAAATATATTGATAACTCTACAGGGTAAAATTTTAATCGTGAATCGTAATATGTTTTTTAACTCTATGAATAACTAACAATACTCTATGAACAACTGGGAATTAAAATTCCCAACTGTTACCACTAAACTAATTGGTGGTAACTACTGGGAATTCTTTTTCCCAGTAGTTGCCACTAAATTAATATTTAGTAGTCCTATTGCAATAGGATACCTAGTAGCCATAAATGTTGTTATACAATGGTAACAATTTCCAGAGACTATAATTATTATGAAATGTTATACTACAAATAAAGACGAATTACACTGATTTTTTATTCAAAACAACAATATTTCAATATTTCATTTTTCGTGTAAGTACCTAAAACCTTGTAGTAGTTATAATAATCTTAAAAAAGGATTGAGATTCGTAATCAGTTAAAACAATACGATGAAAAATGAAAGATATCCCTTCTACGAGCCGGTCACCCGTCATCCCTTTTTACCTGCCCCTGTGATAATCAAGTCAGTAGTTCTTAATATTTTTGGTTCAGATTCAGAGTAGGTAATACTGACAACATATTTAAAAAAAAGTTTAAAGAATATTTTCAAAATGTATTCATTTTTAGTAAAATTCGATGGTTAATAAGATATTTTATAAATAAAGTAATATTCATAAAATTAGCTCCTTATTAATAACTGGCAAAGTATTTTGTGTATATTCTATTAAAAACAAGCACATTACTAGTAAAGTACTTGGTGTTAACCACTGGGATTTATTTTTCCCAGTAGTTACCACTAAAGTGATTGGTGGTAACTACTGGGAATTGTTTTTCCCAGTAGTTACCACCAAGTACTCTGGTGGTAACAGGTGGGAAAAAAATTCCCAGTTGTTACCACTGGTGTCATGTTGGTGGTAACAGGTGGGAATAACCCCTTCGGAATAGTCATGTTTTTTTTTTTGGTGGCTTTTCTCTCAGTGGCAGCGTGGCGATTACCTCTTTATATCTATTATATCCTAATGCATCCATTCGCATAAGTAATGGGAGATGCATATGTCCAGCAGTGAAATTTGCAGCAAATGTGTACCTTTTAATTTTTTTACGCGATCATGGCGTGTGATTCTCGTACACCATTTTACTCGGAATCACTTTTCAAAAAAACAAAAAAATATGTCTCTAATGTCGCAAAAATAAGTATGTGAATTGAGATAACTCAGTTTTGTTACTCCCATACATATGAAACAAAATGTATCGAAATGCATAAAACATTTTCTCAAATTCTTTACAGATTTTTTCATACGTTATTATGGAAGTAACTAAAGTAACAAATCTCAATTCGCATACATTTTTTGGGACATTTGAGACAACCTGTTTTTATCTCATAATTGAAAAGTATTTATTCAAAACTAGCGACCCGCCCCGGCTTCGCACGGGTAATATACCTACATAAAAACCTTCCTCTTGAATTACTCTACCTATAAAAAAATCTCATCAAAATGCGTTGCGTAGTTTTAAAGATTTAAGCGTACAAAGGGACATAGGGACAGAAAAACTGACTTTATTTTATATTATGTAGTGATTATGAGTAAAACAGTGTATTTGACAACATCGTCGGGTAAAAAATATAATGTACACATTTTCTGCAAATTACCCTAATAGGCTGATATTATAATGACTCTCTTTTTAAAAATAAGTCAGCAATGTATACCGTCCAAAAGCGGGAGTGGCAAGGTCGTACAATAGTCATCGCGAATGCCGTTTTGTACGATAATGCCTTAGCTTCCCCTCGGCCTCAATCACACAGATCCCAATGCTGGGGCGTGGAATTACATATAAATAATAAATGCCGTGTGATGACGGCAGTAAGAATACATTTGTCACCCAAATCTTCCCGCAGGTGTCGTAAGCGTCGACTAAGGGATTGTGATGGGTGCGACTGACCATTCTTTAACAGAAAATTGATGATGGGCAGTAGCGTCATCATCAGACATCGGATTCCGTGGGGCGAAACTTCTTGACAGCTAGGGACTTCCTATATTCCTATATATCCTAGAAAAAAAATATTTTTGATATTAGGGCATTTTCACTTCTAAGGACAGCTAATTAGCTTAACTCTCACAAAATAGTTAAATCCACTTAATTCATAATGTCTTATTGAATATAAACGCGTATTATTTCTGGATTAAATGATGACCAAATATTTTTTTTATAGTATATGATTCGGTGTGAGTAGTTTCCATTCAATGTAAATCTCGAGGCGATACATTACGCCCAGTACAGTCAGCAAAGTCTTCCTACGAATATATCGTCGACTGTACCTCTAGATATGGCGTTTGAGCGTTTGCTTTAAATACAAATATTGTCGATGTTACTGCATCTTATTATACTTAGTTATTATGCACCAGTCATATAAATAAGCTACTGATAACATCTATGTGGGTCACTTTTTAAATATTATTTTAATACTAGGTGCTAGTTTATGCAAATTTACTAGTAAAACTAACACACGTGCAAATAGGTATTTACAACTCGTGTCGATTTAAAAGACTTATTGCATCATTTATCGTTGCTCGTTATGCCATAAGTTCATTACTGCTAAAAAATAAGTGTTTTGGAATATTATTATAATTACTATAACTAAGTCTAATACGTATTATAGTAGGTATTATGTTTCGATAAAAGTGCGAATAATAATAATAGGAATAGAAATTCGCAATGAGTAGCGATTAATTGAAATACGACTGAAGAGAGAGTTACTATGTAACTTTAAAATTTTATTGTTGCATGGTTTTAGTGCATGAAATCATCTCAAAGAAACCCTGGGCTTTGCCATCGCGTTTTTATTAAAAACTTATGTACAATAATATCATTCCTTTTCAGATATAACGGTCTACCATTGTATCTGATAAGAAAACAGCAGTAAAATTAAAATTCACATGAATAAATGACGGTTTTTTTAATTACAAACTCATCTCATAAAAACCTCTGCATTGGCATCGGGTTTTAATATCCTAGTGTGAAGTCATGTGCCATATTTTAATTTGTCACGTATAATGATTATATTAAAGTATTATCGAACCGGGTTACTCACGTATTTAATCCGATGATTGCTCGACATGTTTCGACCCATTAAGAGGGTCCTCGTCCGGAGCACCCTCGGCCGAAGCCCTGCGCGTACTGCGGGCCTGCGCCCTGCTAGAACAAGTACTGGCTAAGATGATTATTACTGTGATTAATAAGAAAGTAAAGTGACCTGAGAATTGCCAGAAGAGCAGACTATCGATAGGGCTAGAAACTGCTGGATTGGCGACCACGTACCGGAAGACGCAATGTGGGCAGACCTCCCACAAGATGGTCCGACCTGGTCGCGGGAACCCGCTGGAAGCAAGCAGCACAGAACCGGTCATATTGGCGATCATTGGGGGAGGCCTATGTCCAGCAGTGGATGTTTTTTGGCCGAAATGGATGGATGAGTGGAATGGATGTTAAGAATTACACATCATCAGCCTATCTTAATCTTGGTTCGATCGCCAATCCGCTTGCCTAGCGTGGCGATTATGGGCATTTACCTCCTAATGCGTCTATACGCATAGTTAATAGGAGAGGCCTAATTCCAGCAGTGGACTATCATAGGCTGATGATGATGATGATGATGAGCCTATCTTAGTTCACTGCTGGACGTAGGCCTCTCCTGTTAACTATGCGTATAGACGCATTAGGAGGTAAATGCCTATAATTGCCACGCTGGGCAAGCGGATTGGCGATCGCAATAATGTGTCCTCAATGAAGACGCTGCTGCCTACCATCAATTAAATCAAATAATGGTCAGTGATAATTAAATCCCTTAGTAGACTCTT
The DNA here is from genome assembly GCA_025490895.1 of Thaumatotibia leucotreta. Taxonomy (NCBI): domain Eukaryota; kingdom Metazoa; phylum Arthropoda; class Insecta; order Lepidoptera; family Tortricidae; genus Thaumatotibia; species Thaumatotibia leucotreta. Next base: position 87,716 of record JALPQI010001377.1, on the reverse strand, counting down.
ATAACACCTGTGGGAAGAGTTGGGGTAGTAACAAATGTATTCTTCCTGCCGTCACCACACGGCAAGTTAGGAAAATTATACAGCAGTTTTACGCTTATTCAGCTGTTATATCGCTTATTAGTTGCTTCCTCGTTCCGATCACGCAAGGCAGCGTTTACCACCCTTACTAGCTGTTTATACAGCACTTAAGTGTCTTAAAAATAGGCTTTAATAGTACCGTAGCCGTACTATGAGTTGTCAAGTACGTATCTGTTAGTTTGTACTGAAATTATAATAAAATAGAAACAAATTCGGTCTAAAGTTTTTCACATAATATATACAAATAATACCGATGAATTATTGTTTCTTCTTCTACCTAGCGTTATCCCGGCCTTTGCCAGGGTCCGCTTTCCTGCTACATTTCCTCTACTTTGCGCGATCCTGGGCATCTTCTACTGTAAGCCCATTCACACTCATGTCAGCCTTCACGACATCTAGCCATCGCTTCTTTGGTCTGCCGCGGGGTCGGGGGCCGTCAAAATTTTGTTGTTCTTGTTTTAACTAAAAGTTATTTGAATGTACTTATTATATCGTAAACTACGAGTACCTAACACCCGTTAAGAGCTTCGCCCGTATTAGACTTACACCCTGTATACGTTACTACTAATAAATGTCAGTAATTTTCACAAAAATGTATGTAACTCAAGTTCCATAAAACCAATGTTGTGTTCCAATAGTGCACGTTTTTAATTTTACTTATTATTTTATTCTGCTCTCGAACTGGTGTAGGACATTTTAGTCTTTAAATATGGTTAAGAATACGAGTGTCGAGTACGGCTATTTGATTGCCAGAGCAGCTAAATAATACAATCGCTTTCCAGTTCGATATATCTGATTATAAGGCACTTACGCAGATCGATTTCAAAAACCTCTTAACGAAGTAAGAATCCCACTTCTGATACAATGAATTATTCGTAAGCCCCGCGTCTCTCGAGTTCCATTTAAACCTTAACGAAATCTTCCCCACACACATAATGTGACACTGATTAATCCGCTACACTATTTGTCATATCCCCTAAGTATTTCTATCCCCTTATAATAAGGGGCAAAACACAGTTTTTCAAAAGGGGATAAGTTTTTCAAGGGATAAACTGGAATTGGGATACGGTAGGTGTACCATTTATTTATTATTTATATATTTGATCTTTATTGCGCAAAAATTATAAAGTTGCTTCCTTTGAAAAAAATATATAATCTTAATATTTAATTACTACCTTTTTATTTTGTTTTTTATTTGTATTTTATTTATTGTTCATTGATATAATTAATTCTCAGACAACAGTCGAATTAGTACGTATATTTTCGACGAACAACATTCGATCGTGCGCTCGGTGCGTCACCGCTCGCCGTGAGGCCCTACTGATGTACTCCCCGGGGTGGCACTGACAGTTCGAACCGAACGCTCTAGTTAGACAGGCCTGGTATCGAGTAAAACCTAACGTATCCTTTACTTTGGGCTACTGAGCTGATTACATCTCACGATAGTTAATCATTATCATCATCAGCCTATGTTAGTCCACTGCTGAACGTAAGCCTCTCCTATTAACTATGCGTATAGACGCATTAGGAGGTAAATGCCCATAATCACCATGCTAGGCAAGCGGATTGGCGATCGCAATAATGTGTCCACTATGATGACGCTGCTGCCCATCATCAATCTTGTAGAATGGTCAGTGACACTTCAATCCCTTAGTCGACTCTTACGACACCCGCAGGAGGAGTTGGGGTGGAGACAAATGTATTCTTACTGCCATCACACGGCAAATGTTCGACTTCTCTCATATATCTGGCATGCACACTAGATATGATCATCTTACAAGTAATTTATCATTATCACGCTACATCTGACTACAATGGCAGAAAATGACGCGTGTCTGGAGGAGGCGACACTTGCCGATTTTTTACCGCCTAATCCGCGCTGGAGATTGATGTGTTTGAGTCTTCGCAGTAGATACTGAACAGTACGCTATTCATCATCAGCCTATGATAGTCCACTGCTGGACGTAGGCCTCTCCTGTTAACTATGCGTATAAACGCATCAGGAGGTAAATACCCATAATCGTCACGCTGGGCAAGCGGATTGGCGATCGCAGTAATGTGTCCACTACGATGACGCTGCCCATCATCAAACTTTTATCAAATAATCGTCAGTGACACTTCAATCCTTTAGTCGACTCTTATGACACCCGTAGGAGAAGTTGGGGTGGTGACAAATGTATTCTTACTGCCGTCACCACACGGCATCGCTATTAAGGTGCGTTCAAACCAAAAGAGCACGCTGTTCTATCCCCCGTTCTACGAAATCAACCAATCACGTTTTGTGTAACGATCAAATTTCGTAGAGCGGGGGGTTAGAATAGCGAATGCTCTTGGTTTGAATGCACAATGCACCTTTAGCAGGGATCGGACAAATGTGCGTTATTGTTTGCAATAATATGGACATGACTACAAAATTGATTAAAGTCAAAGTCAAATAATCCTTTATTCAAATTGGAATAGCAACAAACTCTTTTGAATCGTCTAAGTATTAAAACTACTTCCGGTTCCGCTTCCCTACACCGCTGACCCGAGAAGAACCGGTGAAAAACTTGGCGGGACTTATTTTTTCAAACAATCATGGTACATCTTACAACTAACATGCATTAAAAAAAACATAAAATTGATTTTAAATAAATTGAAATATAATAATAATAACAAGAGATGTAAAGTCTCTAAAAAGTCAGAACATTTATAAGTAATAATTTATAGAGAAGTAAAGGTTTCTCTCCGAATAGGTTATATAATAATAACATTATATAATGCACGTATGGAGATGTACAAGGACTCCAAGCGTAAATTATCGTAATTGAATGTCATGACTTTAACAAACTAATTAATTAAATCCTAAATTACTCCCACGGTGTTTTATCATTCATGTAGTCTTGTAGTCTTGTGATTAAATGAATGATCAAACGAATAATTTCTTGAAATTTATTTTCAAAGCTTTAAGGTGACTAATTAAAAAGGTTTTCATAGTTACCGGTATCAAATATGTAACTTTCTAAAAATGTTTAATTATTCACTCAACTTAAGAGTCATGTCCATAGTATTGCAAACAATGACGCACATTTTTCCGATCTCTAGCTATTAGTGACTGATAAAATAGAAAATATAAAAGGCGTAACCGTAGTGACTAATAGCGATGAAAATGGCGACAGATTCATGTTGTTTCTTTTGAAAGTTCCGAATTTTCCCTATAAATTAAATGTAACTTTCGAAAAAAACATAATTTATGTTCACATAGCATAGACCATAGATTAATGATTCCAATTGTAAGTATTTTATCATAATTGATAATTTCAACCTCAGGAATAATAAAACATAAGTTTTCGCGATAAAATCCCGTTTGATAATGAATAAACTTTTTTTTTTATACCACGTCTGTGGCAAACAAGCATACGGCCCGCCTGATGGAAAGCAGTCGCCGTAGCCTATGGGCGCCTGCAACCCCAGGGGTGTCACATGCGCGTTGCCGACCCAATAAAAACTTGTACACTCCTCTGTAAACTTACATCAAAACCAATTAAATATTAGCATTTTTTCTCCAAATCTGTAACTTTCCACAATAAATCAAATTGTACCTCTCCTTACTTACTGTTTCTTCACAACTGCGCCATTGCATCCTTGTCTTATCTCCCCCAACATTTCAAGTGTGAGGGAGACACACGATGCTGCGTCAGGGGCACAGAGGTCCTACCTCAAACGTGAATTACGAACAACTATCTCAGTCACTCCAACTAAGATGTCATTGGTTAGACAGAGCTGAATTTTGTGGTTTACGAAGTTTTGCCCTAATTATAATGCTGAATGTGCTTTCTGAGATTAGGGGGCTTTATGAACTTGAGAGTTTATGTTGTGACTCTGCTTTTCAAGTAGGAAGTCCGTGGTTCAACTACCGGTAAGGAACAATTGCTTATCATAAATATTTGTTCATGACCTAACCAAGTTTTTATTCAAGTAAGACAAAAATCAACATAGCGAGGAAAAACTCGGTGAAATTGTCAATCTTGACATTTCTCTTTATTCTTCATTATTTGTTAAATAGAAAAAAAAGGTACAGAAAAACATCCTATAAATAACACTAAACTAAAACTAACAGATTAAAACTAAATAAATCAAAAATACATCTAAAAAATGGGGCCTCCTTGGCATAGTACCGACAATACTGGCAGCAGTTTCCCGCATTGCAATATTTATTCGTTACGCGAGGAAGCTGCCAGCTCTTCGGTCATTGGTAGTATCAACCAGCTTTTTAGCGAGTTCTTTGAGAAGCTGAATAGCATTGAGATTTGCTTTGCCCCAGGGGCCTAGGGTCTCAACCCCGAATGGCATGAAAATGTATTCAGGACCAAGACCCCTGTAATTTTGGGTTTTTAACTTTTCGGCCGCTTTAGCCGCGTTTTTCTGTTTTGTTACTTATTGCGTATTGACTAGAGCTCATAACATTATCATCATTCACTAAAACAAATGTCACTTACGGAACTTTCTGGATTATTAAATAAAAATAGCTTTTTTTGTGGAACAACTTAAATTCTTTTATGATATATCGGGAACCCTAATGACAGCCGAGCTAAGAGGCCTAGCTACTTGTTACTCGTTACAGAATCTTGTATCTACGCATCTACGCAGTAGTAGAAAACGAATGGAGAGTTCTAAGCTTGCGTCCATGCATAGGATGCATACCCCATAGAAATAACTTCCTTCGTAAGAATGTAAACCCTTCACATAACAAGACAAGAGTGAATCGTTCTATGTCTAACACGGGAATGAATTGATGAACACTGCAGTAGTGACCTTTTATACTGTCAGGTCACCAGCCACCTGTTCATAGGTTGGTATCATCTACCTGCAAACCTGCATGGACCAAGCAAAGACCACTCCAAGCAAAACATTGCTTATCGTTTTCTAGATTTAGTAACTCATATCTCCGACACGGCCATACTGACAAGACAAGCGTCCTCGCTTGTATCTGAAACAAACACGTACATCAGTAATCTTTGTCACCACTCGGTTACTCCTGACCAAATTATTTGTCTACGTAAAATCAACTCAACTCAAGGAAAATAATTTTATTCTTTGCAACTGAATTTAGGATCACTTAAAGTCAATTCATTACCACCAATTTAAATGCAAGACCAGACAAGTACCACCTGGCTTTCATAGCCACCTTTTACGTAAAACACATGACGGCAAACTTTCGGAAGCAGGTCTCTCATTCGTGGCCTATTGGTTATCACATAACCACACTACGCGCATCCCCAAGGGATCGCCGAGTCAACCCTACGACTCTACGGTCTCTACAAGACCCGACCTCCGCCAGAGCTTATCGCGCACCGCGTACCCACGGACTACTCAAAGGTAGACACCGACTTCTAACGGGCTACGGCTACGATCAAGCCTCTGGTACGGTCGACCAACCGAACTGAGAACCTCATCCTTCATACCACAACAATCTTCATCTACTTCAATTGGTACTTGCCTTTCTAGCATTTTAATTAACAACAAAATGTTATCTGTATTCAATCATCATGAACTTCAATTTGTTAGACAATTTTGATAGTGCCACCAGCTCAGTTTTAGTTACCAGTAAAATCAAAATTAAGGAAACACAAGTCACGTTTATGTCTATCGGAAACTCACATTGTGACATAGTCACCTCATCCCGTTTAACAACAATAACTTCTTTTGTGGCATTACCAAAATGATCTCAATTAATGAATGATTCAAATTAGTCAACCTCTCGACTCAAAAAAAAACGTAAATTACTCAACCAGGTAACCATCATAACCATCCGATTTCATTTCAGTCCATCGGATTGTTAGGATCCAATAACCTATCAGAAGTTAACCATCTCAGCCGCGTAAGTGCTACTCCTCGCAAAGAGTATACTGCACATAAAAAGCAGTCCACGTGCACCTTTTACATGCTTCGGAACTTCCGATGCGATTATTAGATCACGCTCAATCCCTCTGACTTGCTCTCGGTCCATTGAAAGCTCACATGAGTGATGATTTGAATTCATTAAATTTAAAAATTACTTAGGTACTCGTTTAATCAACCCAGGGAATTAAAATCAACTTCATTAACATTCGAATAGACTAGTCAGTCTATGTACTTACTACTTTACTAGCCAGTAACAGACATAGTTCTACAATAGTCAAATGAAACACTTCAACAAACCAACAAATGGGTTACAGTACTCTAAAGTTGGTCTACCTCCATCCGGTAACCAAAACCACAGTTGCTTCCATCCAGCAACAACAAAATTGGTCTACCTCCATCCGGTAACCAAACCAAAAACACATCGACCGATTACACCATCAAACCAAACGCATGCCACCCACAATCGTGGCCGCACGGAGACGGAAAAATAGATCCGATTTTACACCTACGATTACGAATGATAAAATGGTGTATGCAGTCTGAGAAAAGGTAACCAAACTGAATGTAAAATGTTTCATTCTACGATTGCAAACTAAATGACTAATTCCAATAATTATAATCCACAACTTTAATTAAACTAAAGTAGTCAAATTGAAACTATGGACAGCCCACATAATGAGAAATGACTATCACCACCATCATCATCATGACCACTAACATGATCATCACCATAACCACCATCATGATCATCACCACGATCACTACAATGATCACCATCATGACCATCATCATGACCACCATCATGACCACCATCATGACCACCATCATGACCATCATCATGACCACCATCATGACCACCATCATGACCATCATCATGACCACCATCATGACCATCATCATGACCACCATCATGACCACCATCATGACCATCATCATGACCACCATCATGACCATCATCATCACCCTTCAGAAATTATTATAACCGATCTCAATGCGTTTAATAAAACTAGTTTATTTTAAACTTGCGTAACTGTAACATTGATGTCTAATTTAGTTTCAATTTTGCATTTCTTCCTCCAATTTTTTTTCAACTCTATAGAATCGAAAGGGAATAAACCCTCGATGGCTACAACAACATTAGTTTCACCAATTAGCTCAGACCTCAAATAGCCCAACAAAAATGTGAACTGCTCAGCGGATTAACAATGTGTCCACACCACGTGCTGCACCACGTGTTCACGGTAGGCAGTAGCGACACCTGCTATGCCACCGGGCATGACATCAACAACTTGCAGGCCGGCAGCTCGTTCTGACTCACCATGTTGAACTGTAATCATCAAATTGTACGATATCATTTTTATCACAAAAACAAAGTAAAGTCAAAGCCGACTGATTTCCTTTTTTTTTCAAGTAGACTAGCAATAAGCAGTTTTGAACAGATGTTGAGATAATTGGAATGCTAGACCTAATCATAACACTAAGTACCTAAAGTTTGAGGTTAGACACTGACCTCATCTTATACTCGACATCAAAATAAGATTGTGCTTCACTTTACTATAATCAAATTAATCTCGCAAATAATAAAACGTATTAAAAACACAAAAACTTAACGTTACAAACAGAAATGTCAACCGTTAGTTCTTTAAACTACTGCTTCTAATTTTTCATTAAAACAATTGGAAAGAAACCTGTCCTTTAATTTCCGTTGCTCCAAAATAACCATAGAGTTGGCGTCTTCAATTCTTAATTTCTTGGACATAGGTATCGCAAGAAATTGCGCTCGTTTCATCGTCACAGCATATTCATCATGGATGAAACTGTAGACTACTATGACAGTGAGCTTGTTGATCTTGAAGTTGAACATCTGTAACGGTAATTTCACACGCATAGAAAACTTTCAACACAAGGCATGGATTGAAAATGTTTATCACTATCACAAATTAATTTTTGGTAGACTCGAAAACAAAACAAAACAAAGGGCTACCTGCCCATATTTTGGTACTGCTAGTATTTCACAACTAAGTAAGTAATAAGTATGGGTCATGATATACTTTGAAATCACTAGAATTACTGTTTTTATTTCTTTTTTCTTTCAATAGGGTAGGATACCTACCCACACGTTTTCTTACAACAGTAATCACAAAAAAAGAACAAAGCAGTTTTCTAAATCACGACTCAAATCAAACTTAACTGCAAACATAGTGAACAATCATTACCTTACCAACTGTTGTCGATTTTAAACCTTACCGTTTACATGTGATGCAGTACTCACTGTTACGTGAGCCTTGATTCTTTATCCCACTTGCTGATATCGGGAACCCTAATGACAGCCGAGCTAAGAGGCCTAGCTACTTGTTACTCGTTACAGAATCTTGTATCTACGCATCTACGCAGTAGTAGAAAACGAATGGAGAGTTCTAAGCTTGCGTCCATGCATAGGATGCATACCCCATAGAAATAACTTCCTTCGTAAGAATGTAAACCCTTCACATAACAAGACAAGAGTGAATCGTTCTATGTCTAACACGGGAATGAATTGATGAACACTGCAGTAGTGACCTTTTATACTGTCAGGTCACCAGCCACCTGTTCATAGGTTGGTATCATCTACCTGCAAACCTGCATGGACCAAGCAAAGACCACTCCAAGCAAAACATTGCTTATCGTTTTCTAGATTTAGTAACTCATATCTCCGACAGATATATTTTTTAAGGTGCTTTTTCGGTATTTTTTCTGTGTAGATAAATGTTATTTAAATTTAATAACGGCAAATTAAATACGTTTTGTATTTTCAGTAAATTCTCAAACAATTTATTTAGTTACATACAACTCGTACCTATACAGGGTGTTTGTTATATCATTAGCCATATTGCAATATGTGTTGGGTAAAGGCGTAAAAAAATATTTGGTAAAACAAAAATAATCCATTTTTCATTATGCTTTTTGTTATAGATTTTTTTTTAAATCCCATTATCTAACGAATGTTTGGTCACTATGATCACTTGCTTACTTTGCGTACTGCCCCATCATCTCATAACTGCCAAATCAGATTGGAAAGGGTGTTTGAGTTTGCAACTTTAATTAACCCGCATAAGGTAACTAATTCAATGCGTTATAACGTACGTAACAAGTTTCCTACGCGTGGTGGGGAATGGAGGTGGAGCTTAACTTGCAGGTAAATCTCACGAGACAGCATTATCAGTCTATCGCATACAGTACTAATAATTTTTTTTATTTATTTTTATTTATTGATATTTAGGACAACAACAGCCGTAGATATATACATTTGCATATTCGTATTACAATGTGGGAGGCCAATAACAGTTATCCCTTAATTATTAATATATAGGACTTATCTTAGCTATTTGAAACTTAATTACATATACTTATTAAATCGTAGTAGACAGCGCGCGAGCGCAAGCCTTAAAACATATTATTATTACAACTCAAACATACTTTTGTGTAATACAAAGTCTTGAATAAGAATGTGAAGCGGATTTTACCTACACCTATCTTAAAGTAAGTTAAATTAGTAGGTAGAAACTAGAATGCCAATGAACGTTGTTTACTTTTTGTAAGGAATTTTATGGTTTACACGTCTACCCATGCTTAACGTAAAGATAGTAGGTACCCATTGAATTACATAAATGGAATACTTAGTTTACGTAGTTTACGAGTATTAGGACTGACAAATTAGGAATAAATATTTAAGTGACCTATGAACGATTGGATTATGTCTATCTAACTTTAATAGTAGGTAGTACTTTTTTTAATTAATACGAATCGAGTATATAATATTTTCTCGGGATGAAGTTAAATTTAATTTAATTATACGCGAGTTTATCCGTTTACATAGTTTTTTTTTTTTTATTTCACGAGTCGAGTACTTAATACACCAGTAGCCCGGTACGCTAAATATTTCAAAAGATATTCAAACAAATTGGTGATAGAATCTAACTGGCACTGAACCGTTAACGCTAATACCTAATATACCTAATATGTGAATAATATTGTGCGCTGTAGTTAAGTTAAAGTAAATTACTATTATTGACCGGATTAACAATTTAGCTAATTTAATAGCGAAGTTGATTAACAAGCATACAGGCTTCCCAACGGCAAGCGGCAGCCGCAGCCCATGGATGCCTGTATAGCCAAAGGTGTCACATGTGCATAGTCGATGATATAACATGTGTTTGTACGTGTATGTATGTACAGTCGACGTCAAAGACATAACCACTGTCTAGGCACCAAAAATATATTTACACGACCTCAATGTCAAGGTAATAAAGTCGTGCGAATACACCTCCGGCACCCAAACCGCATTGAAATCCCTGACGTCGACTGTACCTACTCAATTATTTATGTAAATATTGATGTTGTATACCCTTTATACTGATTTCACAATTATTTAATTATTTTGACGTGTTTAAGTTACTATGAAGGATTTGTCTTTGACAGTAGTTTGTGGACTTCGTTTTTAAATTGAGTTAGGGAGCCTCTGAATGGATCTGTTGTATGAAATTCTTGGTTGTAAAGGTTACTGATACGAGATAGTACAGCATTTGCTCCGTAATTGGTAGAATGCAGTGGAGCTTGAAAAAGTGTAGTGTTCCTCGTACGGCGTTTCGGGACTCGAATTAATAAACCAGACAATAACTCGGGGCAATCGAGTCGGTTCTGAATTATACCGAAAAGTAAACTCATGTCTGCCAGTTTGCGTCTGTTTTCAAGCGTCAACAGGTTGTATTTACTGCAACAGTCAGGGTAAGAAGAGAAGTTGTTATTGAATTTGTAATTTAAATGATTTACAAACTTTTTTTGTACCCGTTCGATACGGTTCTTATGAGTGGCATAGCAGACCTGCCAAACAGGGGAAGCATATTCAAGAACACAACGGACATATGCATAATAAATAATTTTCAAACTCAATAAACTTTGGAATGGTTTGCAAGTTCTTATAACAAAGCCCAGGTTACGAAGGGATTTATTTATTATTAGGTCAATATGGCTACTCATGGTCATCTTTGCGTCCAACATCACACCCAAGTCCCGCACCACTTCCACCCTCTGGACGACGACGCCGTTAAAGTTATATAAAAATTTTATAGGTTTAGGTTTGCGAGTAAAACTAATACATTGACATTTGCTGATGCTCAAAGTAATGCTATTTTCTGAGTAATAATTTAGAAGACTATTAAGGTCATGCTGCAAGAGCTCACAATCGGCTGAAGATTTTACACGCATATACACTTTTTTATCGTCAGCGTACAACAAATGATGAGCACTTGCAAAGCACTTGTCTATATCGAAGATGTACGCGTTGTAGAACAAAGGCCCGAGATGAGAGCCCTGTGGAACACCTGATGAAATTTTAACATAATTGGATCTAAAACCGCCCATAACTACGGCTTGTGACCGATTACTAAGGTAAGATTCAATCCAACGCAGTAAATCGCCATGTATACCTAGTAACTGTAGCTTTCTTTCAATAATGAGGGTATTTTGAGTTGCGCGCCGATCTGAGGGTAGTTTGACTCGAGCGCGTTTACACAAGCGCACTCCTTCTTTGTTTACAGAGTGCTGTACAAATGGCACATGGCATCTTGCGATCAGCCGAGCCAGCATAATTTGACCTCAAGAACGTAGTAACTTAAATGTTCCGTCATACAAACGCGTACTGGTTTACCTCAGATATCGATTCTAATGCACTCTCTAAGCAAATTGAATTGTTGATGACGACGAGCAGGTACAGGTAGGTATGCGCTTGGGCAGTTTTAATCAAATAACAATCGTGTGTGCATGTAGTTAGGACATTTTATTCATTGTTTAGTGCCGATGGTGGGGTGAGTGACGTCGGCTGATCGGTGCTTGTGATGAACTCCTGATTGGCTAAGACTTGACTACTCAAACCTGCTACCCTTTTGTCTGCCATCGAATCGCACGGATTGAGACCAGCTTGCCTAGTGACCACAAATTATGTTTTTGCCGGATAAAAAACGGGAAAAAAAACAAAAAAAAAGTGTCACTTTTTTTTTCAAAAATGTTGTGTACTGGTGATCGCGAATGACATAGCCAAATTTGGCTAACGACATAACAAACACCCTGTATGAGCATTTTACTGGCATTTTACGTTTTGTTATCCATGAAACTAATGTTACTTCACGCAACACTCAAAGATCATTACTTTACTCACTAGTGATGGAAATGCGTTTTTACCCGCTCATATTAAAGAAAAAAAACCGGCCAAGTGCGAGTCGGACTCGCGCGCAAAGGGTTCCGTACCATTATCAATTTATTATTAAAAAAATACAGTTAAATCAACCTACCTCAAAAACTATAGGAGATAATTTTATCAAACCAAAAATCGTTGATAGAGTTTATTAATGTGCATAACATATATTTTTTTCAGAATTTTATATCGCGTAGTTTAAAAAATAGAGGGGGGGGGACACATTTTTCAGACTTTGAGACCTGATATCTCGAAAACGATGTGCTTAAATAAAAATGTGATGTATAAAACTTCATATCATTTTCAAAGACCTTTCTATTAATACCCCACACGCTTATGTACAACTAAAAAAAAAAATATATCCCTCAGTTACATGTATGGAGGGCCCCCACCCCAATGGTTTTTTTTACAATTTAGTATCACATTCCTGTAGCGGTTCATACAACACATATCTTTACCAAATTTCGTTACTGTAGCATTTATAGTTTCCGAGTAAATTGGCTGTGACAGACGGACAGACGGACAGACGGACATGACGAATCTATAAGGGTTCCGTTTTTGCCATTTTGGCTACGGAACCCTAAAAACGAGCGCTTAAGGGTGAAGACTCATTTATCAGTATGCTTACGCATTTTGTCTAAAGAAATTGGCCGTTTAGTATGAAATGTGTAAGCATGCGTACGCGTGCGGAAAGCTGGACGCGGTTCCATACTAAACTGACATTGTGTATAGACAAAATGGGTACGCATGCTGATAAATGTGTCTTCAGTGAGCGGAAAAGTAATATTTCGATGTTCGCGATATCCATAGTAGGCCAGGCCAGATATTTATATTTGGCCCTTTATATTTGGCTTAATTGACTTAAGTGCTCTTTTGCAAAATAGATACCTGCATATCCATAGTAACACGCGCAATAAAAGAATATTAAATATCTCGAGATAATAGCGTAATGAGGGCATTATTCCCGACAATGAATCGATCCTTTTGTTTAGCCTATTTATAACACTGGTTTTTGGGTCGCGGATACAGACATATACAGTGTGTAAGTCTAATACGGGCGATCAATTAAACCAGGCATGGGATTCATTAGTGTAATCATGGATTACAAGGTTTTTTTTAATGTTACTCTTAATTATGACCCCACAGAATTTTTTTCAATTATCGGAGCAGCAATGTAGGTACGAACATTTGTTATTGTTGATATGGCAGTTATGTCATCTGCTTTTGAAATTAGCTATCATCGAGTGCTTAACTCGCGTATGTTGCTCTACATTTCGCGCCGAATTATTTTGTATGGAAAATTTTGTTGCTCTAATTTTAAGTAAAAGTTATTTGAATGTACATTATTATGTCGTAAACTGACACCCGTTAAGAGCTTCGCCCGTATTAGACTTACACCCTGTATATTATAGAGCTCTTATTATGTTGGTAATCACATCCGTATGGTGACGGTAGTAAGAATACAGTCACCACCCCAACTCTTCCCAGGGGTGTCGTAAGCGTCGACTAAGGGATTGAAGTGGAACATCTGATTTTTTTCCTCAAATCAGATGCGTTGCGTGCCTACGCTTGAAAACCTTTGTCTGAAAGAGTGTTACCGCAACGCATTTGGGGGTAAGGCCCATAATTGCTACGATAGGGAAGGGTTAAGCGAGCGGCAAGCGGGTTAGCAATCACAGTGATGTGTCCATTATGATGACGTTCCTGCCCGTCATCAATCTTCAATCAATAAAATAAATGTTCAGTGACAATAAAATCCCTTAATCGACTCTAACGACGCCTACGGGAGGAGTTGAGGTAGGGGCAAATGTATTCTAATTCCCATCACCATGCAGGCTCGGCTCACCATTATTTACATTATTGACATATTTGTGTAAGTGTAACATTTTATTTATTTTAACTGTATTCGGATTTATTGGACATGGGTAATATAATGGATTATTACTAAAGTTGTTTTCCTTTACGAAAATGGTTATCCACTTAGTTTCACCTACAAACACAAGCAAATTTATTTTCATGTCACTTCTATTTAAAAATATGTCTGCGGCTGTAAAAGAAAGGGTGTTAATGAATGTTTTCACTTGACTGGGTTAAAAACAAAACACGTTTTGGTTTTTAGATCACTGACCTTTGGAACCCTTTGTTTTAGGTGAACCTTTTTAAAGATCTGATATTATTTTTTTACATTCATTCTAAATTTGGAGACAAAAATGGCTGTTTTTTAATAGTAATGATTCGGCATTGGTTAAGAAATTGTCTCTTCATCTGTCTGTCAGCTTTTTGCTTTTAATTCAAAAACCTCTCCTAACTTACCAAGCCGCTAAGTATTAATCATGAATTGATTACAGCGCCCTCTATAGCAAATTCAACGCAATGGAGAGTTGTCGAGTTTGCGGACGATTGTAGTAGACACACGTCTTTGAGTGGCTTAAGGTTGTAGTACCTTCGCATTAACTACAGATGTCGCTAGTGATTAGCTTCACAATACCATTGACTAAATTCGCTGTGATTCACGGAAGGTCGTCTGGTGTAATTGGAAGCAAGTTGGACCGGCAATCCACAGGAAGCGGGTTCGAATCCCGTGACAACCAGAGACTTTCGCAGTTGATTTTTTCTATGGTAAGCACATCTGTTACGATATTGTGGGATTATTCGCTAAGTAGTGCTTGTCCCTTTCGATCTTATCAATATGTCTATAAGACCGAAAGGGACAAACAATACTTATCTGTTAAGTTTGGAGACGTTTATGAATAAGGGAGTTAATTCTCCTTTTTTCTACTACATGTATTTTTACTGAACAGGGTGCGTTGCCAAATTGCCATTAGCTATCGCTCAGGCGCGAAACGCTCTCTTTATCACACGTTGTAGCTTAAGGACAATTCACACCGAAAGCGCGCGCTTTGTAGCGTATGTAATGTCATATTAGATGGCATACCGCTTGCGTGGCGTGCACGTGCCCGTGACGTGCAAGCGGTGTGCTATCACCACACGGCAAACGGTCATTTATGAGTATATAAAAAAAAACAGAATAGGAAATTCCGTTGTTACCTTTTATCATCAAGATTTCAGCATGATGTATACGTATTTATGGCAGCGTGGCTGTGTAAATATTAAGGATTTCTTTAGGTTTTGATCCAGAGCCAATATTATCTCGTAAATAATGGAAAACGGCGTGACCCAAGGGAAATACACGAATTGCCTTAATTGTGTGAAATATTCTTTTAGACGGATATACATTTATCATGTTTATTTACGAGATATATTTTAATAGCTGTAACTTCAGATTATTTTGAGATAGAAATGTATTATTTTTTATTGTTGTTAGATTACGTAGGTTTAGTATTAAACTCAGGTAAATCTTGTACCAACTTACCTAATTTACCTATTTGATAGGTATGTGAAAAAAGCGTTTGAAATGAGCAATTATTTAAATTTATGTGCACCTATATATAAAAGAAATTGGACGGTGCACATTGCACGTAGAACCGATGGCTGTTGGGGCGGAAAGGTTCTCGAGTGGTGGCCATGTACTGGAAGGCGCAGCATGGGTAGGTCCTCCACAAGGTGCACTGGTGAAGGTCGCAGGAGTCCGCTGGATGCGGGTGACGCAGGACCGGTCATTGTGGCAATCTTTGGGAACCTATTTTCAGCAGTCTTTCGGCTGATATAATAATAAAAACTTATTACTGTGTAATAGTTTCTAAAGTCTCATCGAGATTCGTGGTACGAAACTAGGTTAACATTTCAAACGTTAGGATATTTTTATTTATCGTTAAAAATATCACGATATCGTTATAATTTTACCGCGTACCGTTTAGTTATATATTTATAGTTATTTAGTCTCACGAAATTTTAAATTCTTTCGTGGAGATCAGGTTGGTAAACTCTGTATTTTTTCTTCGGTGTACGTCTATTATTTATAATCAGAGATCAGACAAATGTGCGTCATTGTTCACAATAATAAGGACATGACTTCGTTCCGTTTATATAATTATTCATTCATTCATTATTCGTTTAAATAATTAATCGTTTATTCATTAAAAAAAAAATAACTATTTGACACCGGTAGCTATGAAAACCTTTGTAAATAATCATCTTTAAGCTTCGATATAAAATTTAGTCGTTTAGTTATTTATTTATTCAATTTTGTAGTCATGTCCATATAATTGCGAAAAATGACGCACATTTGTCCGATAACTATCTGATAAATTAATGCATAAAATGAGTAGGTACCGAAATATCCCACAATGTCGTAACAGATGTGCTTATTAATTGTTGTTAATTTTATTTTTAATTGTTGTGCAATTTAGTCAATGGTATTGACTAAATTGGTATAGGTACCGAAATATGTTTCATTGGAAACTATTAATTCTTAATTCTGTTAGAAACGTGGTGACGGCAGTAAGAATATATTTGTCCCCACAACTCGTCCCAAAGTCAAACTGTTCTTTATTCAAGTAAGCTTATTAATAAGCATTTTCGAATGGGTCGACTAAGGGATTTAAATGTTGACCATTCGGTTGTTGAAGATTGATGAAGGGTAGTAACGTCATCAAAATGGATATACGCCAACCCGCTTGCCCAGCGTGATGATTATGAGCATTTTTTTATTTTTTTTTAAATTTTATTTATTGATAATGGGAAACAAACAGCATACAAAAAGTACATTTGAAGAGTTACACTAGGAATATACATAAGCCAAACAGTTTCCACTACTGAATAGACAATTTTTAGATGCTCAGAGTAGACTTGCTTATACAATTTAATTAAAAATATATATTTATTTGTTCCTGGTATTAAACGAAACTTATATCAATCCAAGGTATAAATCTAACATGCATTAATCTAATTTTACAAAAGCTTATATCGATATGCATATGGTGGTTGTGGGTATTATTATTAGCTCTAATATTAACTAATCTAAACTAGTAAAAAAGTAAATACAGTAATCATAATCATAAAATTTACCTCATAATACGAACGTAATACGCATAGTTAATAGAAGACGCCCACGTCCAGCAGTGGACTGAGACAGCCGCAGACTGCTGGATCATGATTTAGTTATTCTTACCATCACGCTTATTCGGTACACTACTTTCGGTGAACTGATATTTTGTCGAAATATTGTTCGCTTATTTGACTTACTAACCAACTTATGTACATAATTCACCTGGCATACAATTACCTAACTATTATTTGCCAACTTTCATTAGCCCGAATTTTCATTTGACAACTTGCTTACGTTAGGTTGGAAAACAATAATATTCGAAACAGTGTATACGTCTTCGTAACGTTGTTTTTTTAGCTTAGCGAGTCTTAGAATAGTTTAATACAAATTATATAAGACATTTTTTGTGTTCTGTACAAAAAATGTACAGAACACAAAAAATGTCTTATTTAATAAATGTCTTCTATTTAATAAATGTTTATCAACATAAAATCATTTAAGAACATACATTTTGTTATACACACGTTGGTTTGCTATGTGATGATTCTGCCAAATGAAAGTATGAGAATAATAGTTTGGGAAATGATAATTTGCCATAAAAAATTCGGCCACCTAGTAGTAAACCAGCTGGAAAGTCAAAACTTTATTCGAAGTAACATCAAGTTGCAAGTTCATGTCACTCTAAAAGAGTAAACCAATATAATATTATTTTTTTACCTGAAACCAGTTGTACGGAAATAGTTGTCGAGAAAGTTAACAAGCAACCGTTACATTTTTACCGACATAAGGCATATTATGTTTTCTGTGGTTAAACACCCTGTATATATTAAAGATATCAGTCAAAATGCTGCACTGCCCTAAATCCCAATATTCTATACAATACAGAATAATGGGCCAAACGTGCCCCGAATGGCTGAGCCTATTTTTCCGGAATGCAAATGAGTTGACCCGAAATTTGACCCGAAGTTCCGATTGACTGCCCACGCAAATGTAAATAACTACAATATTATGGCTTGGTTTATTATATTTTAGTAATAGCTGTACGTTTTGAAAATATAATAACGGTATTTTTACAGCAACTACTTTCGAAAGTAGTTGTTGTGTCGAAGCATCTAGCAAAAATGTTTTTTTTCTATTAAATGAATTAATCTATTGTTAAATAAACAGTTGTTCCTATGTAATTTACTTAGCTCTCTTTTAGTAGTGAAACCTAAACTGAACTGTTCTATCAGCTCAAAGTTTTCGTGTACTCCTAAACCTTACGGTCAACAAAATGTGTCGCTCACAAAACGTTATACATTTATTTTGTACATTATTATCATTTTAAACCTTATCTCAAAGTGATAGAGTTGGTTCCATTCAACAACAGATGGATTTAAGATCTTTTGGAGTCGCGAAATACTTAGTTTATAATCACCAAATTAATGTAAAGCTCGCTAAGTCCTTTGTAGTTCTTGAGTCTATGAACTTAAGACTTGATTTTGTGGTAAATATGAGTTTAACAAAACGTTCATTTACGTTTGCAATTAAACCAGGTGTCGGCAACTTTTAGATATTTCTTATCACAATGGATTAAGGTTGTTTATGGTATAATTTTAATCTCGTTGTTTAAATTCGTGGTTTCTGTTACAAAGTTTTTGGAGGCTTGATAATTTTTAATCTAGTTCATATGTCCTTGCAGATATGGTTGAAAATAGGCTGTGTTTTTGTTATTCAATAGTAAATATTAATGTGCTAAGGTAGACAAATTTCATAATATTGCGGACGTCCGTTTATTTGATATGGCACAGGTAATTAAAATTGCAAGGGTAGTTAATATAATTTTACAGCACAGGTATTTTTAACCAATACGCGCGACGTGTTTCTGACAGCTTAGGCCTCCATTATTTTCATTATATGTTAATTTAACCGTGTAATTATATCTTCTTATTAATATTATGACGGCCTTTATAGCTAAGTTGGTCATGGAAGAACGAAGTTGGAGGTACCGAATTCCCGGTGAGGACATATCACAAAAATATATGTACATCAGTCATGGGTGTTCCATATATTATATATTATATTGTCGCTTAGAACCCAGAGCATAAGCCTTAATTGAGCTTACCGTGGGATAAAATAGGTCGATTTGTATCAGAATGTTCATAATATTTTATTATTACTCGTAGTTCTTCTTCTTCCTAATCTTACTCAAGATAGCCTTATTATTAGATAAATCAGTATTCTAAATAAATGACAATATTCTCCAAGTGCATAAAAACTTAAATTTATCAGAAATTTCTATTTGAAATCACCAATGGCTTAGTATTCATGGGTAAGCCGCCATTTTTTCAGCCATTTTATATTTTCGGCCATTTTGCTTTTTTGGCCGTTAAAGAACGGTTGAATTCAATTCAAATCGGTGTATGGTGGGTTTAGTATAATTTATAGGGCTGTTTTTCATTATTTAACCAGCAGTTAACTGGGTGCTAGGTTATTGTGGAGAGAGCTTTCTTTTTTAGTACAGAAATGCAAACTCCCTTGTAATTTTACTGCGAATCGGCAGTATTTGGGAAATCTTTTTCTGCTTTATACTTTATGCCTTATTTCTTCATGGTCGAGAAGTATTTGATTATACATTTCAATACCTATTGTGTAGGTACTTATGTAAACTTTTTCATGGATAGCTAGTAAATTTAAATTTGTTGTGGTTTTTCATTAATTCGTTAGTTAATAGTTTTTATTTGGATTAGAAATTAAAAATACTTTAATATCCCATCACCTTATTAGTCTATCTCAGTCGACTGTTTGACGTTTATCTCTTAGTCTTCTTTCATATACTTTATGTTAACATTAACTTATAAAATATTTAATCGGACGACCACGTTTTGCTTGTACGTTACAAAATAATATTTGTTACAATGTTTTAATTCATATTAATAACGCTTCCATTATTCCACAAAATACAGGACAGTTCTTAAGTAAACAATGCCTTTAAATTCAATTAAACTACCAGTTTTCTATACAAACAAAAGCCGACTCCGTCCGTACTAGCTTTCGGCCATCCCATTTCCTTTTTTGTTATTTTCCAAAGGTCCGCATTGAAAACTGATTCTCGCGATTCGCCCAATGCTTTTGTTTACCCATCGCTTTTACCACCCCCACAAACCCTCTTAAAAACACAATACCAACCTTATGTTCACAGCTTTAAAGGTCATGCTGAAAGCAGAATAAACTTGGCAAAGGCAGTACATTTTCATATTATTTTGACTAAACAAAAAAGCGGCTATTTTTCTTGATAATGGGATTGATTTTGTAAGGTTTAATAAACCTGAATTTAATTAAATCTCTTCAGTTTTTCGTTAAAATGTAAAGTGGCTTTATATTGAAGAATAGAATTTTGATAAAGAATTCTTGAGCAGAATAACGAGGATATTGGTAATCAGTTTTAATTATAAACTCCGAGAGTCGAACGTTCGAGAAATTATATTAATTAGTAAGTAATACTTATACTCCGAAGCCTAATAAGTAATGACTCTGCCAACACAGCAGAAAGTTCCGGGTTTAAACCCTGGTTAGGGTTTTTATTTTAAATTACCATTTATCGTCACTTAGTACCCATACGGCTACTTTTAGTCGATTTGTAAGCATGCCTCATAATATTTTTGTATCGTAACATTCTTATAGACCGTACCTTTCTTTTTGACATTGCCACTTTTTCCGTTTTTCTTCTTGTTTTAACACGACACCTAAAATAACAAGGAACACTCTAAATTGTCATTCTATTGACCACTTTTTGCAACAAAGCCTCCACATAGGGGCTTTTACCTCGAGTTGACATAGGAAGCTTTGTCAACTAACCCTATATGAGAGCAAATATATTGTAGATATAGTGTAAGCGGCGAGCGTCGAGCGACGCGCCTAGCGGGGCGAACAGATACGCGTCCAGCTTCCAAGGTATCAGGCCTACTATCGCGAACATCGAAATTCGTAAATTTCAAGGATTTTTCTCTGTCACTCAAACGAAGACGTCATTAGAGAGAGACAAATCCTCGAAATTTACGAATTTCTTTTTTCGCGGTAGGGCCGCTGGTGACAGTGCTGACCATTATTCATTGACCGAGAGAGTATAATCTGCTGATTTTATTAACACGAGGTCTATGTGTTTCTTAGGCGAGAAAAAAACGATTTCTCATAGTTCACTCACTTTCGCACTGTGGTCCCGTAGTAGGTCATAGAGGTCCAATGACGATGATTGAATAATATCATTATCTTTATCCTAATTACTTACCTATTAGTCATATTAAGTCATGGTATAAAAATAATTGCAACTAGTTTTATAGAACATTTATAATTGGTCATCTGAAGTGAACACAACGGATAAGTCCTTGTTACTAGTGTTATCAAGAAGCTCATTAGCGTAATACGCGACACGAGTTTTTTCATAAAAAAATATTGTTACGCGTTTGTTTTGCAATGGATATTCAAGTTGAACGTATGCATTATATGTTTTGTGGTTCTTTTTAAATTATGAATACATAATATATTTACTAATGAGGTGCTACGCCAAGGCAGTTAAGTCGCAATACTATTTGGTGTTTTCTGATTTTTATCGAAACTTTTAACTGCAATGCCGGCCGATGCCGGTAATAAATGATATATGATAATGTTTATTAAAAACTCTATTTTATGAATAAATTAAGAAATTTTGCGTTGACTTGCGATTGTGGGCTATAGAAGAGGTCTACGCCTTGCGTTCAAAGGCGTAGAACATGCTACGAAAATAATAATTTTATTTAATTGTTTATTTATTTATTTTAGGTACAAATTTTAAGTGTTTTTTATAAGAATTCTTATTTTAGAGACTTGATTGTCTGTTAAGGTGGATTCGACCCTATCCCTGCCGCTTATCTGCTAAAAGATGGCGCTACAATTGCACAAACACCATATTTTCGTCATTTTCTGCTAAACCGAAGATCAGAGTTAACATGTTTTGAGATACGCGCAAGGAGCAAAAAATCTAATGTACAAATTGATAGCAACCTGCACAAAATACTGTTCTTCTAAATCGCAATAATGCAAAAACTAGAAAATTATGTAATTTTACCCTGTAACGCACACTACTACACCTCCCGTCAGTACCCAATGTCAGTTGTACAATCATTACTCATTGATAAACTAGATGGCGCCAGTTAAAAGAATAGCTTTTCTAAATGGTCTAAGTTCTAACTAGAGGGCGCCATTTAGGAAATGACTTTATATATTATTGTATTGTATATTTGTGAAGCAAAACCAACTGTTGGTTTGGTATTAAAATCCCTACTTTTAACTGTACAGATATAACAACAGCTGTAGTAAAGAAGTTATTCCCGTACTCTTAGGATAATACCTATCCGTCGCCGTTATTGTACAACTCTTTAGAGTATTTTTTTTGGTACAGCTACTTACTGGTAAATAAAATAGTTATCAAAGATAGTTACTTATGTCCCAAAACACTAGTATTTACCTCAGCGGGTCTCTATTCGCTAGGAACAATGTGGCAATATAATTACGAGTATAGATTGACCTAAGAAATTCATATTATTATACTTGATCAACGGCACTAGCACATATCGTGCATGACAGGAACCTTGTCGCGGCTACCCGTCCCTTTTTGATTACATTGATTCAAAAGAGATGAGAAGTTGCGAGCAGGTCACAAATTGCTGCCAATATTGTTGTACAAGATGTGCTAGGGCCTCAAGTATAATAAGTAATAAAATGTGTAGGTATTTTGGGTAGTTCTATGGAGTTAGAAGATTGAAGAAATATATACATTAGACACGTAGTAGTAGACCAAATTGAATGATCTGATGGACATTTGCCGACTTGCTTTATTACCAACTAACTACGATACTGATGATGTACTAGTGGTTTATCGGACATTTAGATTTTAGACCTTGTTTGAGTAACATTTATATTAATAAATGTTAGCCTACATACCTACTATGTTAGTCTCCAACTAACATTTTACATTACATCATATGTAAGGATAGTGTTATCCTGTCTAAGTTTACCTACATTTTCGCCTACCATCCCATAAGATGCTAATTAGATTGTTCGATATCAATTCAAAGTAGGTTAGGTACGAGTACTTACTTAAATACAAACGCAACGAAGATTTTCCAGGCACAGGCGCACAGCTGGACGCTCAATTTTCGGATGCTTTATACCATTATAAACTAGGTGTTGTATTTCCGTTGTCAGAGAGGTTTCAGGAGTATTAGGATGCAGAGTAGTAAGACCCCCTAGAGTTTAGTTCATGTTTCAGAAGTACCTACTACCTAGGCATGTTACAGTAGCTAATACCTACCTATTTTACGCGGTTTCAACATTTTTCATCACATTTGCTTTCTAAGCGCGCCATTGCTTGTGCATATTCCAGTGGGAGTAATAGAAAAGTGAAATTCCTTAGGGAATACCAATATTTCGTCTCATAACATATTCTTTGTCCGCAAGTGTTATAAAAACATTGTATGCATCACAATCGGTAAGAGGCATACCTACTAACTCGAGTCATCAAAAGCCCTCCGCCTACGGCGTCGGGCTTCTGACACTCTCGTTAGTGATACTGTACTTACCTCCCTAGATGCACAATGTACTATTCTGCCCTCGTAGTGAAGAATGCAGTAATTGCAAAAACGTCATTTCGAGATAAACATGATTTTAGGTTTTCTTTAAAACTAAGCGTCTAGCGAGACGAAATAATTATATTTTGTGTTTTCTAAAACTGTTATATAATATGTTCAATGATATTATAATATTAAAAGTTAGAATATATGTACACATTCATTTTTAATGTCGATTACTGCAACTTATCTTTGCATTTTTTTTGCTACACGCGATACATGCTAGATAAGTATGCAGTAAAAGCGTCGAATACTGCATTTATATCTAGACTACATAAATTACTGCATTTCATACTTGAATGGCAGTTCAATTTAAAATAAGTTTTCAAAGAAGGAATGCAGTTTAACTTTATGTCAGAAACTATATGGCACAGACTATTTAAAAAATACATTAAATTGTGTCCAAAACTAGGTATTAGGTATTGCTTATCATGTTTACAAGATCAGAAAACAGAAGAGAAAATAAAACTGCGTTTTAGTAATGTTGTGTATTGTATTTTTAAACTGCAGTATAGACCTGTGCGACACGCCGACCCTTTCGTTATACTAGGGTAAAACGCAGCAATAGCACGTACTGCGGTTCAGCCTAGTTTAGCGTTGTAGATATTATTCACTATGTTTTTTGTAAAATGCAGTAATCGACCGAATACTGCATTTCTTTTTAGTACGAGTTTAATACTGCATTTTATCATAGTATTTCAAAAATATTTTGATCAAATACTGCATTATTACTTACTAAAAGTCTATGTTCTGTACATTTAAAAATTAAAAAAAAAATATGCATATATAGATATTGATTCACAGGTTTCATTTTTCGAAAAAAGTCAAAATCTTAATTTTGTCGATTACTGCGTTCTTCACTACGAGGGCAGTATTATCGACCGCTCTGAAACATTTAAAAACCTTCTAGAGGGACTCTGTATTCCAACCTCACGGGAATGTAGGTATTTGTTTCTTGGCCACCTATTTAGTATAGCCGACGGCAATGGTCAAATGGTTGATAGTGGCTGTTTTCCTAGCTGTAGATGTTTGTCTGATAGCATTGCAACAGAATGTATTATTATAAATTTTTGAAGGTAGGTAGGTAGGTACTTCTTGAACCTAGTATCTACAAAACGTACTAGAGAGGGAAAGGATACTTTCAGGCACTGTGTGCTTACCATAAGCTGCCGCTGCGTTTTTAACGCGGACTTACTTTCCATCCCGCCCGTAATTGCGTCTTGGGGCGAGCCACCCGTATAGAAAGCACCTATGTAAGTCCGCGTTAATAACGCAGGGGCAGCTCATGGTACGGCTACTGGTTCCACAGGAGGCGAGTAAGGGATGATTTGTCGACTTTTTTCTCGCTCACTAAACAAAGAGTAGATATAGATCCTATGTCAGTAGAATTAACAAATATACCTATATATACATATGTAGATGATCGTTGGCTGTTCACACTGCCGCTTCCTCAGTGAGGGTTTTTAATATTTTTTCTGACACTGGGGCGGTGATATGGCGTAAGGACCAACAAACTGTCAAAATAAATACGCGAATTGAATTTTCTATATATTTTGTGGTTTATTTATTCTTAAAACCATTACATTAGGAATAATGTTTTCTAAAATAAATAAACGTTTCCGAGTCAATTCCCATGAAATGCCTTTAGTACTTACCGTTTGGTATTCGGATTTGATAGCTGGCTGCCAAATGGGAATTATAGTTTCCCGTCTGGTAGGATGAAATGGGACTAACCTTCCCATCTCGTATCTGGATTTGGTACAAACCTGGTTACAAACCGGTAATGATAAGTCCCGATTTAAAGCTAGTTACCTATTGGGATTTTAATCCCATTTCGAAGCTGGTTTGGTAGCCAATCTACTAAAGGATGAAATGAACAAAGTTCTGGTAATTTTGTTTAGTGTCAGTCATTTTGAGTTCCTGTTTTAGGGCCCAATCTTCAGTTCGGAGACCGTTTTCTAGTCGTCGTACATTTATGAAATTAATAAACTCCAAATGTAACGATCCAAATGTAATTATAACGATAATGGCGAGACATTTCGAAATTATACTTCAAATAGTCAGGTCCCGCCATTATAACGTTATAATGGCGGAACCAGCATGCTTAGCCAAGTTGCCAATCGCTAGCGCTTGCTAGCGCATCGTCGTTTTCCCTCTCTGTCACTCCTTCATATTAGTGCGACAAAGAGGGAAAACTACGTTGCGCTAGCAGGCGCTAGCGATTGGCAACTTGGCTAAGCACCCAGGTCCTGAATTCTGTCCATATTCTGTCGATTCATATTGCATTATTTAGTACTTACTGAATTTGTACTATTTGGTACCTGTTGTAAAAAAATTGTACTTCTTTCATTTCAAAATTATATTTGAAATAGTCTGGTTCCGCCAGATCATTTGAAGCAGACTATTTGAAATATAATTTTAAAATGGAAGAGGTACTAATTTTTTTACAAGAGGTATCAATACCAAACAGTATACTAATTCAGTACTAAATAATGCAATATGAATCGACAGAATATGGACAGAATTCAGGACCTGGTCCCACCATTAATTATAATGTTATAATGGCGGGACCAGACTGTTTGAAGTATAATTTTGAAATGGAAGAGGTACTAATTTTTTTCCAACAGGTACCAAAAAGTACAAATTCAGTACTAAATAAATAATGCAATATGAATCGATCGAATTCAGGATTTGGTTCCGCCATTATAACGTTATAATGGCGGGACCAGACCGATTGAATATAACTTTGAAATAGAAGAGGTACAATTTTTTTTACAACAGGTACTAAATAGTACAAATTCAGTACTAAATAATGCAATATGAATCGATCGAATTCAGGATCCGGTCCCGCCATTATAACGGTTACCTCCAAATACAATTAGAATTTCGATATTTTATGTTCAGTGCCTATGAATCTGACAGCTGTTTGGACCACACGCCTATATAGCGTTGCCTGCAAAAGATCGAAAACCCTAACTTACCGGCCAACGATACAGTAAATATAATAAACAGTAGCCGTACCATGACTTTACAAGTATCGGTAACATTAGGTTTTATTAAATACGTTGAGCAGGCCATCGCGCTCGCTCCTATTTGTAAGCGCGAGCACGATAGAATGCACGTATCGAGTAAAACCTTACGTAATTACGTATCCTTTACTTTCCAGCTCATGGCACGGCTACAGTACCTACCTACTCTTCTGTACTCTTCTGCTGAGAACTAATATTCGCTAAATTTAAATATTGGTGGCCTAAATATATGCATAGCTAAAACATAGGTTTCAATCTGTTGAGTATCGAAAGTTCATCGCCTCGTCTGTTCTTGTATCAACGTCTGTGCTATGTACAATAGTTATTTGTTATACAAGGGTGCAAAGTTGTATTTTACCCGCGAGTATGAAATTGAAACACGAGCAAGCGAAAGGGTTCTATAGTTGAACCACGAGCGAAGCGAGTGGTTCTAAAATAGAATCC
Organism: Thaumatotibia leucotreta; assembly: GCA_025490895.1. Taxonomy (NCBI): domain Eukaryota; kingdom Metazoa; phylum Arthropoda; class Insecta; order Lepidoptera; family Tortricidae; genus Thaumatotibia; species Thaumatotibia leucotreta. The sequence goes on along the minus strand of JALPQI010001377.1, from coordinate 60,461 downwards.
TGAGCGCAGCGAGTGTTTTAACATACGAGAAGTAAAATACATTTGCACCCGTGTGTAACACAAAACTTTTCCCCTCACTAGAGCGAGGAAACTCAAAAAAGGTAATTATTTGTTCACATTACAATCATCATCGGGTTAGTGATAATAATTTTCCAAATGCAAATGCAAGATTTAGTCGCAGTAAACTTAGCACGAAAAAGTAAACGCAGCACGATTTTAACACATTCCTGTAGTTGCACACCAACGCCAATGCATTATTAAATCATTCACATTCATTATTTTTATAAAATTATAACAGAACACCCTGAAAGTTGTTTAGTTCACTATTTTTATGCGTGTTCGAGTCGGTAAATAAAGATTATAACCTATAATATTCTTTGACAATGTTGACGTTGACATTTTCTGCGTTTTGTGATTGCATCTAGTCATCTTATCATCATTCACTAAAACAATTGTTACTTCTGGAATTTTAGGATGTTAAAATCATCATATTATATAAAGGTTTGTATTTTACACTAAATTCTCAAACAAATTATTTAATTATCATTAATATGGAACAATTTCCATGAGCATTTTACGTTTTGTTATTCCAAAACCAAGGTCATTACTTTGCCACACAAGTGAATAATATGCGTTTTTACACGTTCGTATTAAAGGATAAACGAGCACTTTACGAGCTAGTGAGGGGAAAATTGTTTTATATCCATGTAGGAATACTTCAGTAAATAGATGACGAATAGTACCTAATACCAAAGTTTGGGGCTACTATTAACGATGTAATCGAGATAATGGGTTGCCGAATGGTTGACACATACATATTATAGTTTTTATATACATAATATATTCTTGCTCTATATTCTATACTCTGTTTGGATACATATTTAAAAAAAGGTAAACAATCTTGCAGTATCTTTTTATTGAAAACTACAAGTAGAAAATAAGTTTTACCAAATATACATAATATAACAAAGGAATACAGTGATTTACATTGTTTTGATTCATTAAGTACCTAGTTTGGATTTTTAAATGCATTTTTCAATAAAAAGATAGTGCAAGATTTTTTACCTTTTTAAAATACCTAACCAAACAGAGTACAAGTGAGACAAATTTTACATTTTGTTTACAAGTGTGATGTTTGCGCCGGTAACCAATTACAATTATGGTCTCGTTTATACGCTTTTCGACCCAGCGAATATTTGATCCGGTAGCAGTCGAGCCAACGTATATTTGTGACCGAGATTATGGGATGACAATCTCGGTCACAAATATACGTCGATTGTCCAATCGAAACATTAATTTTGATTTTAGGATACATTATTTCTACGATTTTCGACACAGCGAATATTCGATCCATAATAGCCACTCAATAGCTTTTGGTAACTGTGGTTACCAGCTGTCACTCTTATTTTACATAGGAATAAAAGTAGCAGTTGAGCCAACGGACTTTAAGATACTCCTATAGTGCGTACGTATCTCAGTTCCGATTCAATAGTGACATACGAGGTTACTAAGAGTGGTGACAGTTTTCATAAGAACTCTACCTGAACTTCACTCCACAGAATGTGATATTTTTCTGCGCGAGTGCAAGACTGAATTTTCATAGTAGAGGAGAGTTGGGTACAGTGGATCCCTTTTTTTTACAAATGTTGTAGTGGTGTTATTTTTATTTGTAATTTTCTAGAACCTTATTGTCCCACCTATTCCTTAGAGGACACATTTTCCAGCACAAGTATATAATTTACATATAGCTTTAAAATCATTTTCATTATAAAAAAGTTAACTAAAGTTACCTCTTCAATGAAAAATCACAGAACAGTTCCTAGTTTGAGGTAAAAAAACCAAGAACAAGACTTTTCAGGTATAATTGAAAGTATCTTCCGTTATTTAGTTACTCCAATATTAGTATCACACAGATGAGCAAATTTGTGAAAAAAGAATACCGGATTATTAAAGCGATAAATAAAGCTAATGCAACATATTCACAGTGCACCTTTATTCACTGTACCCCACTCTCCCCTATTTTTCTGCACAGTCTGGTTGGTACTGTATGCAGATATTTTCTCGCATAATGCATTCGCATAATATAGTTTGATGTTGGTGTTGAAATGTAGACCTCTTTAACTCTTGTCGGTTTCGATCACCGACACTCATGTAGAAAAAGTAACAATATTTATTCGGCAAAACACAGCTCATAATAATGTCGAAAATTAAATAGTATATAAACATTGTAACTTAATTAAAAATATATGAATGTTTCTTGTCACCAAGTTCAATACCATTTTCTTGAAACGTGTTCCGTTACATTTTCATTAGGTTCTTTCCGCTGAAGTATCTTCCCAATCTTCAACTGTATTTCAATATTCAACTGAAAAGATATGATTGTATAAATATAAGTATGGTTGCGAGATTAACAAGCCAAAGAAAAAGGCAAGTGTCATGATTTGGCAAGTAACGATTAAGTTAGCGTTTACTCGATACGTAAAGTAGGCGCTCGGCGCTTGATTCATGATGTACTGGAGCATCATGTGAGCGTGATAAAATGCTTTATGTATAGAGTAAACTCTAACGCTGAACAAAGTGTGCCCCGCCTGGAAAATGCCAGTGTTATGACCAGCCAGGTCAACAGATTTGACCCCGTGTGACTTTTTTTGTGGGGTGAGGTGAAACGGCGAGTATACGTTGAAGAGGCCCAAGTCAAATAATAAGAGCATTTTGATGATCTTAAAAGTGAAAACTTGTGATGGGAAATATCGAAGGAAACATTCATGTAAATTAATTAATAAGCATGAGAAATGGACTCCATTAATTAGGTATGTTTTTTTGATTCCAATCATTGTACATAATAATAGTTTATGCAACTGTACGTAATGCCTGATTACGTATAGTTGCATACACTACTTTATCTACACACATATCATAAGTGCTCTAAGATGCGTTCAGAAACAGAGCCTTCTCATACTTGGCTCTCGACTTTTGCGGCAACAGGTTGTTAGTTGCTGTCATAGCTGCATTGAGTATGTCCGGCGAAGTGCTCATATCGTTATCCGAGTCACTGCCACTCATTATCAAATAATTATGAGTATTATCACAAAGTATTTACAACTGTTCACAATTTTTCACTTGTAAGGCAATAAACAAAAGGCAGGAATTCTTGTGTCACTCGATATGAAAATATCGTCCAATTGTTACTAAAAAATATACTGAATTAACTTATTGTGTTGATGACTGGCTGAATATTTATAGATACCAGAATAGGCACCCCACTTGAATCTGACAGCTGTTCCAAATTTAAAACTCATAACCTCCGGAAAAATCGTATATAATGTTAACTTTATGTATGTGCCAAGTTCTGATTGTGGGTAATGCTGGTCATTGTCTATTGTTTCTGGACGCATTTTAGAGCACTTAACGATATTTGTGTAGATAAAGTTGATTTAAAATTTTGAAATACGCCTCAATAAAGAAAGTTTCTGTGCTGCTTTGTAATTTTATCACGTTTCCCAGACATAATTTAAAACATTCGACAAACTTAACACACAGAAAATTCTTTATTTTGACGGTCCTAAGCCCGTGCAAGTAAGACGGAGGATTTGGGATCTAGTAAGATATTTTTGCCAAGTCATAATGATAAGTTGATACCCGATGCACATTACCGCCGCCGCTTTTCCAACCCGCAATGCCGCGTGCGATGACGTTTTAAATAAATAGTTGCCAGTTCGTGTGTTTTGCTAGTTATGCACATTGATAATGCGCAATGCGTCCAAAGGGTTTAGCAGCCTTTCCGAACAAGAGGTGCCTTTCCCCACGGATGAAGTCAATATTTTAGGTGGTGTACTAGCAGGACCTAAGAATACTCCATGCTTAATACCAGCTCTAGATCTTCTTTTGTTTCAGAGTTATTCAAGATAATGTAAAATATACAGGGTGTCGTTGAAAGTGGCATATTTCGTACACTGTTCAAGTTAGATCAACCAAACAAAATTGTGTTTGATAACAATAAAATAAACTACAAAATTCATATTTTTAACCTGCATCTTGTCCTTATTTTTCATAATAAAAAAAGGTTTCTTGTTTTTTTTTCCATATTTTTTTTTATTTCACGCGGAGGTACACCTACAAAAAAAATATGCATACATAGCCACTGATGTCCACTGTATACATAAATAAAAATATTTCCGTAAATCATCGTGCGTCATGCCAAAAAAAATTTTTTTTCAGAAGTAGTCGTTACTGGCATACAAATAAAGTACCAGTGCAGTGTGAACATAAGTTAGTGTGTAGGTATACAATCTCTCGACACTTACCGCACAAAATATCATTGACGTAAATTGACTTATTAGTGCATTTGCTATATAAATCAGCCTCTTGTCAAGTTTGTATGCATTTTTTCTTTCCACATATATTTTTTAACGTTTTTTCACAAGACTTACACTTAATTTTTTCCATTTTCCAACAGAAAATGCAACAAATCAAATGTCGAAAACAATACTATGTGTCAAATGTTTATCTCTCTTTTATAAAGCAAATGTATTAATAAGGCCTTCGTCCAGAAATGGACATCCAATAGTAATTAAATATAGTATTTAGTCACTAAAATAATTATGTTAAAGAATGGAATGATTTAATTTAATTTAATTAATTGAAGTGTTGCAAACAGTGCTATAATTTTAATATTATTAATAATTTATTTAATTAATCTATGTAAATATGCATGTATACAAATCAATGTAACTTCTATTGGAAATAAATGGCTTGATTGATTGATTAATAAGTCAATTTACGTCAGTGATATTTTGTGCGGTAAGTGTCGAGAGATTGTATACCTACACACTAACTTATGTTCACACTGCACTGGTACTTTATTTGTATGCCAGTAACGACTACTTCTGAAAAAAATTTTTTTTTTGGCATGACGCACGATGATTTACGGAAATTTTTTTATTTGTGTATACAGTGGACATTAGTGGCTATGTATGCATATTTTTTTTGTAGGTGTACCTCCGCGTGAAATAAAAAAAAATATGGAAAAAAAAACAAGAAACCTTTTTTTATTATGAAAAATAAGGACAAGATGCAGGTTAAAAATATGCATTTTGTAGTTTATTTTATTGTTATCAAACACAATTTTGTTTGGTTGATCTAACTTGAACAGTTTACGAAATATGCCACTTTCAACGACACCCTGTATATTTTACATTATCTTGAATAACTCTGAAACAAAAGAAGATCTAGAGCTGATATTAAGCATGGAGTATTCTTAGGTCCTGCTAGTACACCACCTAAAATATTGACTTCATCCGTGGGGAAAGGCACCTCTTGTTCGGAAAGGCTGCTAAACCCTTTCCTGTTAGGTTTGCGGATAAGTTAAAACATTGGTATTTCAGTTTTTTTGTACTAACAAAAAATGCTAGTATTCTGTAACTTGGACTACTATTACGTATGTTGATTTTTTGTACTGGTGAAAAAGTAACCCATGTATATATATACACATATATATATGTGGTCATATGTATATGTGGTCTGTCAAAAAAGTACCTACTACTGGAAAATAAACCTTGAAAATAAAATTCAAATTTCAATTACATTGGTGACAGACGTCCTTTCAGGACGCATCCATAGATCAGGGGATAAGGTTTAAATTTATCAACATTATTTATTTCTTATTTCTAATACCTACCCTCCATACTTAACTTTAGTGAGTATACCTGCTTAGCCAATTTTGCTATTTGGTATTGTCGCTTATTGGAAAGGATGTCGATTAATTTAACCATACCGATAACTCTTTTCACAAAATAATTATTGCCGAGTGATTTAAAAATGCCACGAAGAAAAAAAACCTGTGACGAAATGGAGCTGTGGAAAAATATTATCCTGAATTACATGCCAAATTATACAATTATGTCACAGGGTGGACACGGCATACAAAAACTAAATCTGACATTTGTCTGTGCCTATGTGTGCGTACGGGTATGTTTGTACACGCGCAACTCGCACAATCACGCAACAGGGCTGCCTCAGATATGGCAGATTAACTAGTTGGTACTTAAGTAACAAATGAATATATACATTAACCTGTACAATACACATTTACTAATTTCTAAGTTAGTATATAAATAACAGACTCGCTTTCACCACAGAATAAGTAATTATAGCACATCTCCAACTCTAACGGAACAGAACACCGCAACCCAAGGAAACTATTGTTTTTCTCACATCCAAGAAATATCACTTTTTTAACACCATTTTATCATTGTTACACGTGTCATCTACATAATAGTTACATATTATGATAAACATTTTCATGTTAGTTTTAACATCTGCTTCGATAATATTGATGATGATCTTAACCAGCTTCGAGTTCCCTCGCACTTCCTCCAACTTCATCATCAGGCCTATCTTGTGGTATTTGACCCAACTGCTAATCCTAAAAAGCCAACATAGTATATCATTATCTGAAACCAACTCCGAGTTCCCTCGAACTTCCTTCAAGTTCATCACCAGACCCATCTTGTGGTATTTGACCCAACTGCTAATCCTCAAAAGCCAACACAACATATCATTATCCTTAACCAACTCCAAGTTCCCTCGCACTTACTCCAAATTCATCATCAGGCCTATTTTGTGATATTTGACACATGCTCACCAAGAGGATCCTAAAAAGCCAACAGAACAAATCATTATGTCAAACCAACTCCGAGTTCCCTCGCACTTACTCCAAGTTCATCATCAGGCCTATCTTGTGGTATTTGACCTAACTGCTAATCCTAAAAAGCCAACATAGCATATTATTATCTGAAGCCAAGCCAAGCTCAAGCCAATTCATCATCAAGTCCATCTTGAAGTACTGGACCTAACTGCTCACCAAGAGGATACTAAAAAGCCAATACAACGTACAACTATCTCAAGGCCTCTCCGAGTTCCCTCGCATTTCCTCCAAGTTCATCATCAGGCCTATCTTGTGGTATTTGACCTAACTGCTCATCCTATAAAGTCATCGTAGGATATCATTGTCTCAAACCTACTCCGAGTTCCCTCGAACTTCGTCCAATTTCATCATCAAGCCTATCTTATGACACGGAACCCAACTGCATTCCAAGATAATACTAAAAAGCCAACATAACATTTATTGATGTCAAATCAACTCCGAGTGCCCTCGTACTGCCTTCGAGATCAATCATTGTCAGGCCCATCGGTGGAATCACATGGGCGATGAGCGTTCCTGACTCAAAAAACCTGCGTTAAAAAAACTGTCCACATTACGTACTTACACAATAAACTATAAAAATTTTGAATCAAACGACTTGTTTACTTACTACTAACTACGTAAAAAACTACAAACTACAGCTTACTACTGAATAATCTAATCTAAAACAGATTGTAAAATGTTACATTGCTAAAAATTAATCCTTATTTTCATCTCTATTCCGTAAACCCGGTTAAACTTACTTTAAACAAAGCACGTGGTCACGGTAATTAACGAAACCAACATTGTCCTACCACTAATGGTTTCGTAAGAAAGCAATAGCACATTGCATTTTTGATTTGATAAATGGGGACAGAAGTACTATGTAGTATGAGTTTTCTGCGGAATGTAGTTCACTCTATTAGACTAGCGGCCCATGCTGAAAAAAATATGGGTCATTTGAACCACCAGGTGACCTATCTAGAACGATATAAGAGCATAAAATAATAAGATTTAGCACTATGCCGTCACTTGTAAGCTGTCCAACTGACTCCTGGTGAGAATTTAAAAGTACAGGTAGAGTGAGTACATTTTGGTCATATATTTTTGTACGGCATTCTTACCACCGATAGATCCATGAAAAATAATAAGGAAACGCACAGTGCCGTACAAAAATTGTGCGCCACATAGTATGATTTTTTTTTTATTTTCCGACATTCACCAGGGTAAATTTGGCCATTTGATTTTGTACGGCATCTGTGTCATACGATTTCAATACTGCTTCTAATCCATTATTCCGCAACGCCGTACAAAAATCATGCGACAAGGGAAAAAATCGAGGGTTGCAATCCCCTCTCTTTCCGTAGTCCAGGGGGTGATTTGAAAAAGTACGGCTTCGGTTCCAAAACATAATCTAGCACTTAAAAGTACTATTAAAAATATTGCCGTCAAAATATTATAGTCCATTTGAATGTATATCAATAATCATCTTCATTTCATCGTATCCTTGATTTTTACAGCTGTAAAATCATTTGATCCTGTACGGTAACTTCTTTTTTAACATGATGTTGTAAAACACAATCGTTACATAGTATTGCCGTTCAAAATAAACCGTTCTAAAAATAATTATAGAGAAATACAAAAGCTGAAATTTTGCTAATTAATGTAAAAGTATAAATATCATAGATTAATGAAATATAGCAATTTTTTACATTTTATCCCTTGTTTTAAATAACAATAACATAGATAAATTAGGAAAAAATAATGCCGTACATTTTTATGCAGACCATATATTTTAGGCTGATGAAAGTCACGCTACAATTTTAAGGGTGCTTTATGGCCATCTGATGCAGTGCGGTATCAACATATTTTTGAAGAGAACAATTGATAATATCGACGGTGGAAAGGAGAAACCTGTTAAGCGACATTTTGGTAATTGTCCAGGAGAGCGTTTTAAAGTTTTATTTTTAGGAAAAAAAATCGTATCACTTTCTGTGGCCGCTTTAGAGACTTGTGTTCTTTGTACGTACTTTGTCAAATTGTCATATCTATGAAATAGTAATAACGTTATTTCAATAAACTTGGAACCTTCTGAAATAAATGTTGCTTAATTGATATTGACCTAAGAATTCTCCGAAACGAGCCTTTAAGCGACCCTACGGTTTATAAATAAAATTATTTTAGTCAGAAAAGTGTCGCTTACAGGGCAAGGTAATTTGTATGACATGCAATTAACCGACAACAGTAGCACTTGAAAAAAAAAACTTAAGCGACTATGTATAAATATGTGTATGCTTAAGTGACACTGTCTAAATTTTAGTCAATAATTGCGTCGCTTAACATCCCTGTCTTTAAATTTGACCATTATTTCATTATACCTTAAGCGACATTGAAGTCGTCAGATCTCAGTATTACTTGGCTTAAACGACGCAGAAAAAAAAGCCAGTTCCGTCGATATATAAAACTCATTTTTGACCAAAATGTCGCTTAAAGGGTTTCTCCTTTCCACCGTCGATATGATAAAATCACTATGACGTCTAGCAGAATTGAAACGTTGTGTATATTATGTCCAAGAATTGAAAATGAAAAATCCCAGTATCAACAGTTATGTATACTTTTTGGTTTAATTGTATACTTCAAACGTTATTGATACATACATATAATATATAATTGATTTGTTTAATTGTAATGATGTCAATAAATAAAACAATGATTTTTTAGAAAAAATCTATATATTTTATGATAATAATATTTTTTTTTTTAAGAAATTAGATAAATTTATGCAGTATTGGAATCAGTTACTCAGTTGTTATCGGAATCAACGTCTTCATCGACGTCCGAATTAACTTATCTATTATTTTCTGAAACATAAATATGTATTTGTCAAAATCCAAGTCTTACGTACAAATTTAAGATGTAAAGATTTTATTTACCTATGACGTCATCACTTTTATAGTTTCTAACTAGGAACCTAGAATCAAGAAAAGACTATGACTATGACTATTAGTAAAAATAAAATATCTAAATGCCGTATAAAAAAAAATCACCTTACATTTCGTATAGTTTTTTTTCCCTTTGGACCAACGAAAATATACGGCATATGAAAAAATATTATCTATGCATAAAATACTTTCAAAATAAATTTATTTCATGTTGTGTCAAATCACCCCCTGGACCACGGAAAGAGAAGGGATTGCAACCCTCGATTTTTTCCCCTTGGTACATCATTTTTGTACGGCGTTGCGGAATAATGGATTAGAAGCAGTATGGAAATAATATGACACAGATGCCGTACAAGATCAAATGACCAAATTTACCCTGTTGATTGTCGGAAAATAAAAAAAAAATCAGACTTTGTGGCGCACAATTTTTGTACGGCACTGTGCGTTTTCTTATTATTTTTCATGGATCTATCGGTGGTAAGAATGCCGTACAAAAATATATGACCAAAATGTACTCACTCTACCTGTACTTTTAAATTCTCACCATAGTGCTGAATCTTATTATTTTATGCTCTTATATCGTTCTAGATAGGTCACCTGGTGGTTCAAATGACCCATATTTTTTTCAGCATGGGCCGCTAGTCTATATTTTTAAATTAGAACTTCTTGTTGTCTTTGCATACCAATTCACACAACACTCCATGTAAAGCAGTGAAATGCACTTTTTCGGCTTTTTTATACGTATTGCCAAAAACGAGCGCTATTTACGGGTCTGTTACTTAATCGCAACTGAACAAGCACGACGAGCGCCGCGTCTAAGTATATCAGTGCGAGAAATATAACTGCTGGTGACTGCGAGTCGCCTTATAATGAACGTCTACAGGAGGTGGTCTGTGACCAGCAAGAAATGCTACCCTTTGTTTACGAGTAGGAGCATATTAAATATCAACCGTGTGAAAAAATGATCATTTCGATCATAGCCCATGATGCATAGTTTTCGTTTAGTCACACACAAAAAAATCAATATCCTGGGACATTTTCACACACATCGGCCTAGTAAACGGTATAAGTGAAAAACTTAATAAAGTCACCTGTTGTATGTGTGAGTGACGTGTTCGAATAGGCATTTGTTTTGTTTGTGTTACTAATTTCAAATATGTGTTCTCTATTCGAATACGTCACTCACACGTACAACAGGTGACTTTCTTAAGTTTTTCACCTATACGCTCCATTAAGACTTGTGGTGTCGGTATTTTTGGATTGTATTGTATTCAGGGCATTTTTTAGCGTCTCGACATCAAACGTGCTTATTTTGCGTGGTGCCAACGCTGGCCCAGTAGGTACTTGTTGGAGACCTCACATACATCCTTGTTTTTTATCGCAGAAAGATGTATGGAGGTTCGTCACGATGTTTTCCTTCACCGTAAAGGACTTGTGAATATAATATAATATGACTTACATAAGCTTATAAAATAAAGTAAATGATTCGAGCTGGGGATTGAACCCAAGACCGCTGCGTAGTGTGCATTTTACCGTCCGACAACAAGCGCTATTATTTGTGATGAACGAAGATATAATGAATAATACATAAATATACAGGGTTACTTTTTCACCAGTACAATAAATAATAGTAGACTAAAATACAAATTACAAGCATTTTTTTGTTACTACCCCTTTGGAACAAAAAATGCTCGAACTTATCCGCAAATCTGACAAGAAATGTGAACGACTTATTACGCATCTATCGACGTGCATAACTAACGTTTATTTATATTTCATCGCGCACGGCATGGCGGGTTGGATTACCCTTTCTCGCCGCCCTCGTCATAGAGTCTAACCAGCGAGTGGCTGCATAAGCATTTTGTCGATATTCTGTACATGGCAACAATTTTGCCTATCAATTAACCTGTCACTGTCAAACTGTCATTTAATTTGGTATAGAATTCGTTGAATCTTTCATGTCGCCAGATATATATTTTTATCACCATCGAATAAAAACCAGAAAAATTAAAGCTGGCGACCATTAAACAATGAAATCGAATATAGCGTCTCTTTCCATTTTTGCCATGGCAACTTATTAAGGAAAGGGCAGATTTAAAAAGAGATGGTGGGATGACATGGACTCATTTCGTAGTAACTGGTAGGAGCATGCACTAAGCCGTGACGAGTGGCGAGTAACAGGGGAAGCCTTACCCAGCACCAGGCACTGGTCTCACCACGAGTTACTAAGCTATGAACTATGGGCTATAAACACGAACAAAAGATACGCACTCCCGTGTAAAAAAAGAGACACGGAGATACTCGCTCGGCGGTGATAGCTGACAGCTGGGCGAGTATCGCCGTGTATTATTATTATTATTATTTATTGAATTACTTGTCACAATTTGAAATAAAAAAATACAATATCGTCCCACAAAACTGTTACAACAGTTTGACTGTGGGAGCGGCAGTCTCTTAATTAATTGTTTTGACAGAGTTTTATTCGAACTGATTGTACTTAATAATAACTACCACTAAAGAAGCATTACTTCGCAAGTAATGCTTCTTTAGCAGTCTCCTGAATTTATTATAATTTTGTTCATGTCTGGTGACTTCAGGCAAGCTATTTAGTAAGTATCTTTTATTTACAGCTCGCGGTGAGACTTAATACCTCAGCAGTGGGACACAAAATAGACTATAAAAAAACTTATTAAGGGATTGTTTTAGAACCTAAGATAACAATTTAACTACACTAAAATTAGTATGAAATAAGTTAAAAAAAAAAGATGTACAAACAGACGGACGGACAGAAACGCATTAGATATTCCCATTTCGATAAGGAAAGCAACCTTAAAACCGAGAACCGTGTGCCATTCAATTATGGCTAACTAATTCATGTTTTATTTGATTGTCGTAATGTGGCCAGAACTGGTACAAATGAGTGTGGCCACAAATGGGTAAAAAGCAGGGATCGCAACCGGTAATCTGAATACAGGTTTTAAATAAGGTATTACCTGTAATAGCGAATTTCGCTACGTAGATCGGTTAATGTCAAAATAGTGGTATAATCAATATTGGTATTCAAATATATTAGAGGTTTAGCTATTTGACAGCAATACCTGTATAATGAGATTTACCCCTAAACACGATTACCAGTATTAACAGTCAATGTCAGTTCTGTCAGGCCAAGAAGTTGTTCTAATATGTTGATACTATTCTCTTAAGATTATTATGACAAAAAGGCCAACCTGAATTTAATCATAACCCGAAAGAAACTTAATTCCATTAAGTTAAGGTTTAAGTTACTTAAAACAAAGAGGGATTCCTTAGCTTTTTGCAGGTAAGTGTAAATCGTTTATGATGAGAAAACAGGACAGCAAATTTTCGAGTGTTATCGCCTTTATTCGAGTCTCATTCTTATAAACGAAGGATAAAGATCTTACGGACTGTTATATCAGTGACATATTCTTTTCGATTTACACTATGCTAATGCATATGTTTTCATTTAGTTATACACGTTTTGGCAAACGACCCTTCAATCTAGTTTATTATTAAAATTACATGAGCCTTGTATTTTTCCTATAACCTCCTGCCACCTAGACCAAAAAATTTGCCTGAGAATTTTGAATTAATAATGTAGGAAATAGAATAGAATTTCTTTTTTGTTTAAGGAGACCTTTTAATAGGCCTCTGGGCGGCAGGAGGAATATATTTTTAATACCTAATTCAGAGTTTTCATACGATTTGCTCAGCATCCAACTCTCACATGTGCAGTGTTTTTCTGGTTCTAGTAGCAAACAAATTTACCCAACTTGACAAAACTTCGATGGCGTTGCGGTATGTACATCGAGTTCATAAATATATGAGCTAATCCAAGAATTCAAAAATAAATGAGCATAGAAAGATACATATGCATTTGAACAGATTTTACCAATCAAAAATACATATTGCATATGTAAGCAACTGAAAAGTCATAAATTGATATTAATATTTATGATAAATTGATATTTATGACTTTTCTTTTATGTACTAATATTTTATAAAATTATGTAACTGAAACCAAACTGAAACTCAACAAATATCTACGCAAAACTTTTTCCGTATATTTTGACAATCATCGGAAAGAGTACCGTACTGTCAAATCATACTTTTGTCTCTTTCACTTTACGTGTGACGTCATGGAAGTGCAGTGGCGTAGCGTGCCTTGTCGGGGCCCCGTATAAAAAATTTTTGGGGGCCCTTATATGGAGGTAATATAAATTAGAAAGTTATTATTCTTTTTCCTTACACACTTTGGGGGCCCCGTATAATTGATACGGCAAATACGGCGGTAGCTACGCCCCTGTAGAAGTGTCATTAGTATTTGCTTGCGGCTTTTTACCCATACGTATTTGCCGTTTTGTATTTTTGATTGACTTAAATTAAAAGAGGTTGTTATCAACTTTAATGACTGACCACTTACAAAGGAGGATGGGCAAAAATGTATGGACCCTGGCCTAGCCAATAACAACAAACTATACATTTTTGGAAAGGTTGTTTTGTACTCTACAATATTTGTTTAGGTAGAGACGGTCTAACAGCTGTGAGAAAAAAGTTATAGCTGAAACAATCATTTACCAATGAGACATTTATTTCGTAATATTATTCACCTTTGAATATTTTTTGGACAACATACAATGAATCTTAAATGTATTTTTATAAACATATACATATATCTTACGAGACTACGACATATTTGCGGAAATTAAACACTTTACTAATTTAAGACTTATTAGGAACGAGTAATAATGACGGTCACTAACTGTCAATCACGAACACTTGCGATAGATAAGTGCTATTATTATTATTAAGTGCTATTAAGTTTCTTCACACACATATTTGGAAGTTCCTGCCATTGTTAGTTACGGAGCTTAACATTAAGCAATCCAGAGGCATACCGTTTGTCATTATTGGTTATTAGGCCAATTTGCCCACACTCCTTTATAAATGATTTTGGTGCTTTATTTCCTGCCTTGTATAGTAAGTGTAAGAGAAAGTAAAAATTTCAATGACAAATTTTCAATAATTAATTATTTTAATTAGGGGGCTACCAAATAATTCTGTCATCTGTCAAGTAAAAACGCGCATAGCATTTTGACATTACATATATCTGGCCTACTCCAATGAAGGCGTCTTTAGAGTGCTGACAGAGACAGAAATTTGCGGATTTCGAGGTTCGCGGAAGGGCCGCTGTACCAACATTTGTTACATCCACATAAGTACGTAAAATTTATAAAATGTATTGTGGATTTAGGCGTGATTTCTGTATGAAACGAAGTTTTTCTATTGTTATTTTATGTTTCACAAATAAATATTCGATAGGAAGTAAATGCGCTTATATTTATTTAGTGATAGTGCGTACCTACTCTATTAGTCTAGGGCGTTTGTTTATTGTATGAAAAGATGTAGAGCCATTTTAAATGATTGGTTTTGTTTGGCTCATTGTGTTTATTGCTTGGGCATTTTGAGCATTTTAAAAGTTTAATGCAGCGGAATAAAATGGATTCTCATACATTTATTTTAATCTTAGGAGTAAAATGACCAGAGCTTTAACTTTTATTTTTGAAAAAAAAAGCACAATGAAGTACTTTTCGTCTTCAATTTATGAATAAAATGCGGCCTTTTTCCAGCATGTTTGAGAAAAAACTATTTAGTCATAGTGTGTACTTGACATCTTATCTATCAAACAAAAGTCAGGAATACCGGTATTAAATAGAGGTATTTAATATCGTTAATAGTGAATATATAGTGAATAAGACAAAAGCGGAATGACAGCATTACCTCTAATTCGAATACAGGTATTGTTTTTTTAGTGGTAATCGTTTGACAGTTGTAATAGGGGTATTCAATAAAACCGGTTGTGCAATCCCTGGTAAAAAGTGTCCAAACTGGTTTTATACATTAAACTTTAAAAAAAATGTTCTCATGGAAGTATCTTAAAAGTGATATTTTATATAGCTAAACTACTAAATTCTCAATATCTTGGTACATAAAACTACATATTACTTTATTGAGACAAAATTAAATTATCTTAAATATCCACAACCGGGGCTCCTACCCTATATGAATAAAACCGGCCAAGTGCGAGTCAAAAAATATTTCAGCCAGCGTCTCTAATGTAAGCACATAACAACTCAAAATTAAAATTACAGTTAAATCAACCTATCTCAAAAACTGTAAAAGATCATTAATTAATCAAATCAAAAATCATTGAAAGAGTTTATTAATATGCATAACATATTTTTTTAGAATTATAGCGCATAGTTTAAAAAATAAAGGGGGAGGACACATTTTTTAAGACTTTGAGAGCTGATATCTCGAAAACCGAGCAAACGCTTAAATAAAAATGTGTTTTTGAAACCTTTATATCATTTATAAATATTAGATGTCATATACCAAAGAAAAACGACCAAGATCACCTAATATCCGAGGTGGGGACCGAACCCACGTACTCAGCTTTCGCGGCTGATGCCTGTACCCCTCGGCCACTCGGTCTTAGCAACCACCGGTCAAATTTCTCGGGTATATGCAATCCCTTACAAGGCTAGGCGCCTTTGATTAGGTGATCTTGGTCGTTTTTCTTTGGTATATGACATCTAATATTTATAATTTATATAGTATTAAGTAGTGTGACTACTGGAGAAAAATAAAAAGTACAAATCAAAATATTTAGTTAATAAATAATTTGATTTGTGTTTTCGCAATACGTTCTTTATATCATTTTTGAAGACCTTTCTGTTGATAGCTCATATTACGCTGTGTGCATAGAAAAAAAATCTACCCCTTAGTTACGTGTATGGAGGGTCCCAACCCCAAATTTTTTTAATAAGTTAGTATCATAATTATGAGGCGGGTTATACAACACAAATCATCCTTACCAAATTTAAATACTGTAGCATTTATAGTTTCAGAGTAAATCGGCTGTGACAGACGGGCAGACGGATATGGCGAATCTATAAGGGATCCGTTTTTGCCATTTTGGTTACGGAACCATAAAAATTGTGTTGTGTTCCCACGTAACATATTTACGCATATTTTGAAAATTATGTAGGACATGATATCTGAAGCGCTCGAATAAAAGGTCTGAAGGTTATTTTGCGGGAATAAAAACAAAACTGTCACATTTCGTGTATGCTTTGAGAGAGATAAACTAAACAGTTCCACGGACTATAAGTCTACGCTCACTTTTTATTACGCCCATGCATATTCATGGCTCTCATACGGCATAATATTATGGGAAAACACAGATATCGAAGACCTGTTTATACTCCAGAAAATATGTGTACGAATTATCGTTAATGTAAAGTTCTCAGCCATTTGTTTGCCTCTATTTAAAAATTGTAAAATATTAAAGCATCCATCTACATTTATGAGGTATGTAAATTTGTTAGGGCAAACTCACAATTATATATCCCTGTCTCAGATCAGTATCTTAGAGCTTAGAGATAAGTTTAGAAATAATTTGGTTGGAGTGAAAGGATCAAATATGAAATTACTTAGCGAAAGTCCACACGCCATGACCATAAAAATATATAATAAATTAAATGACGATTTAAAACGCGAAAAAAAATCCGTATTTTATAAGTCGATATTTAACTAAGCACTAGTGACAGGTGTATTTTGCTCCCGTCATCCAGGCTTTGGTTCTAAGATTATAATTATCTGTTGTGCCCTTAAAGGGTATCTGACATGGATTTTATATGAAGTTATGATAGCATGAATAAATTAATAGGTATGAATATGCATGTCCAATTTTTTTCTTCTTCACAATCCAAAGCTTTGGCACTCGAGTAAATCCCGATGTAGCTCTCTGGGCTCCCCTATTCTTAACTATGAGATACCTACAATTTCCATCATCGTCATCCACACAGGCTCTTATCATAAACACGAGTGAACATGTGAATAACGTAATGTCCAAATTAAATAGATTTACCTATGCACTTTACAAACTCAAAACCTCTACCGACCTTAGAACGGCTACTAGCGCCTAC
Source organism: Thaumatotibia leucotreta (assembly GCA_025490895.1). Classification (NCBI taxonomy): domain Eukaryota; kingdom Metazoa; phylum Arthropoda; class Insecta; order Lepidoptera; family Tortricidae; genus Thaumatotibia; species Thaumatotibia leucotreta. The sequence continues at coordinate 42,828 of JALPQI010001377.1, read as the reverse complement.
TACGCCTATGCGTATGCTTGGCTCAAGTACGGTATAGTTCTGTGGGGCAACAGTACAGACGTTATACACCTGTTTAGACTGCAAAAAAGATGCCTTAGAATCCTGGTCAATATAGGTACGATGGAAAGTTGTAAACTACATTTTATCGAGCAAAGGATTTTGACATTGCCATCAATTTACATCATGGAAGTATGTGCTTTTGTAAAACAAAATATAAACCTATTTCCTCAATATTCACGATCACAAAATCTGCGACCGCGAAATAAGCTAGAAAGACCTCTCTCGAAACTACAATTAGTACATTCTGCCCCTTTCGCAATGTGCGTTAAAGTATACAATAAAATACCAGCATCGATTAAAGACGAACCAGATATAAATAAATTTAAAAATTTGTTACGGGGGTTCTTACTAAAAAAATGTTATTACTCGACAAATGAGTTTCTTTCGGACGAGTCCTTACCTTGACCATTTTTATATTTTATAATTTGACATCCCATTTATATGAGTTTTATCTTAATTGTTAATTATATCTCGTGAATAGTTATTATTTTTATATAATTTTGGATTTACTGCAGAATAATTTTTACATTGCAATGAAATTATTTTTTTAATCAATTATTTTTTATAAGTTATTTTATTATTATTGGTACCTTATGTGGATTTTGAATAAGTGATTATTATTTTTATCTTATGTTAAATGTGACTGATTTTAGATACAATTATTTATTTATAAGATAAATTGCTGTGCCCTAGCAGGGTTCATGTTCTGTACCTGTTCCATTGACTTTAACACCTTATATATGTAACAACATGATTATGCAATAAAGATTTGAATTTGAATTTTGAATTTGAGTGACATTCATTGATCCCTGCAAGAGTGGATTATCAAATAGGTCAAACTGACACACGGGCAATAATAATAATAAGAATTCATTTATTTTCAGACATCGAAGGCTCATAGATCCTACACCTTACAAACTAACATAAGTTATTAATCTAAGTTATTTTCGCGACATAACAGGAAGACTCTGTTTCGTCGCCTGATCCGGCGTAGGATTCGGCAAACTCCACGGAACCGACGAAACACTACCCCCTTCGGCCAGAAGTCCGCATTTGCGATGGTACAAACCATGCATGTGAGTGTGATTTTCGGGGGTTGGTTGAGCAAAGTAAATAAACAGACAGATCTAAGGATTTACGGAATATTGTGTATTTATTTATCACAAATATGTGTACCTTAGTCATGGCTGTTTTCGTATTTAAGTATCTGTATGTATCTATCTATTATATATATCGTCGCCTGGTACCCCCCACATCACAAGCCTTAATTGCGCTTACCGTGGGACTAGGTCGATTTGTGTAAGACGTCCCAAGATATTTATTGATTTTATTATTTATTTATTATTATAATGTAAATATTTATAACGTCTACTATAATACACCATGTTCTTATAAGTAATTTTTCATTCATTCATTAATTCATTCGTTCATTCATTCATTCATTAATTCATTCCAAATATATATTATTAGTAGGTATTTACTAACGATCACTAAAGTTAGCAGTGTACGGAGATATAGAGAGACAGGGGTTCCTGTTGTATCCCCACACTAAAAAACGGTATACATTACGTAAAATAAATATTATTCTAACAATAAGTTAAGTGTTTCCCTGGCACAATTATTTGGAGTTTTCAAGAGATTTTTATCTATTTATATATTGTACAAACAACCGCTTTTGATGACAAGGTCACATACCTAAAGACACCACATACCATAAGGTGAAAGTGCAAATAAAACATCATCATTTTACGTGTCCTCTATAGATACTTACCGTAAAATTTCATTTTTTTCATCGTTGCCAAGCTCCATTGCAACCCCCAGTAATGACCTCAAAATGAATCCTGACACTACATCTAACCCGACGCCCTCTCGGGCGCCTGTTGGTCGTGTTAGATATGAGCAATATGATACATCACCATATGTAGTTCACGTACAAAAGGAAAGTAACAGTGACGGTACAACTCTTCATCCGATAACATTTGGTCGGTTTATGAAGCAAAATAATGTTCAAGGGGTAGTTAACGGTAGTCTAAAAAGAATCGGCAGAAACCGCGTTAGCATTACTTTTGCCACGTATACTGATGCCAATAATTTTTTAAATAATGAAAATCTTCTGAAAGAAAAGTTTAAAGCTTTTATTCCAACGTTCAGCGTGACTCGCATGGGGGTGATTAAAGGTGTTCCGACTGACTTATCTGATGAGGAAGTACAAGCTTCATTAAACTTACCTGTTGGGTGTGGGCCAGTCTTAAAGATTAGGAGAATTAAAAGAAAAATGTTTGATAACAATAATGCCCAATTTGTAAATACTGGCACAGTTATACTTACTTTTGATGGCCAAGTACTACTTTCACGGGTGTACATGTGTTACATGGCATTGCCTGTTGAACTATATATTTATCCAACAGTCCAGTGCTATCACTGTTGTAGATATGGGCATGTTAAAAATCAATGCCGGTCAACTCCTAAATGCTACAAGTGTGGCCAAGGACACTCTGGTGACTCTTGTAGTGTTGAAGAGGATGACTACTGGTGTTGCCTATGTAAAGGATCTCATCAAGCTACTAGTAAAAAATGTTTGGAATTTAGTAGGCAAAAAGCTATTAAAGATACCATGAGTAAAAGTTACATTTCTTACATGGAAGCTGCTAAAATTCACCCTCCTGTCTCCAAAATATCATATGCTGAGGCCTTGCTTGCTACACCATCCACACCTCAGTCACAAACTAGGGTAAGTGCTCCAGTGAATGAACACTTAAGGAAATTTTCAACTTAATTTATTTTTTGTGGCTGGGAGCAATAATGAAGTTTAAATATGAAAGTTCTTATAGAGTAAACGACTATTGTAGTTTTCTAAAATCAATTTTATTTTCCATTAGTGCTGCACAGTTTTAAATTATAGCTAACTGTAGGGGATAAAATGGAAAATCACCAGTGAATGAACACAAAATTCTAGTAAATGAACAAATGAAACCAATGAATGACCTACCTTAAAAATAATGTATTAAAATGCAAAAAATACTCTGTTTTTAAATGGTAGTGCTAGTAATATTCGATAATTTAATTTGAACTTTAATGAGACATAATAACTATAAACATAATTAAACGACATCACTTACAGTTCCACATTTCTGCGTATTCTGGGAAGGTTCAATTAATTCTTCAGTTACCATTGAAGAGTGACCTTATATATTATGTCGCTTTCGTTAAAAAGTAAACTGGGCTCATTCTGCATATGAAGTGCTACTTGGATAGGTACTTTTGATTAACCAAAGATCTGTCTATGATTGTTTCTTCAGTGGCATGAATTTGGACAATTTCGGTGATTTAAATAGCGTTGATTTTGAGATATTAAAACTAGCACTTGATAGTTCACTAGTTGCAACAGCTTTTAGAGGTTTTTCGAGAGATTCTTGGTCATATTGGAATTTTTTATTCGATTTTTTTAACCTTTCCATGTCTTAAAACCAGACAAAATACGAAATAAATTATTTAGTTCATACACTGGTTTTCGCACTCCAATTAATGAACTAACTGTGTTTGCGGTAGTTCATTCAAAATTGAATTTATCAAGTATTGTTCGAACACTGGCCCTTTGCTAGACAGCATATTTCTATTAAATCCAAAGAAAACCAAATCTTATAACAACCACTAAAACGTAAGATATGGAACAAAGAATAAATCACGCAATTCCAGTGAATGAACTCCCCCGTTCGGTCACTAGGTTTAAGCCATTTTAAGGTTCTAATTACAGAACACTGGATTAAAAGCCACTATTCGAAACGAAATCACATTAAACTATACTTCAATTGCATAATCATAACCTTCCGGTTTCAAAAAACACGCACTGTACCTGGGAGATGCACGAAACGCACACAATAACACATTAAACACAACGTAAACTTACCTCGATCCTTATAACACCTCCACATAAAAAACGAACCGGCGCAACGTACTCACTTTAGCTCATCGCCACTTGGACACTGATGCATATGAGGTGATGTAAGTGCTACCAGAACTTGTCAAATAATATTCCTACCCGAAAAAAAAATATTACGTGTAGTAAAAATGTACAGAAAACTTATTTTACGAAAAAAACTTGTATTTTGTTCGTTCACTGGATTTGTTCATTCACTGGAGAACTTACCCTACATTGCTACAAGAATCACAATCAAACCAGGTAGCTTCTGTAGCTAGGTCTCAGTCCTACAAAAAAACAGTTTTTATCAAACCAAAGGTTCATACAAAACTTAATAAAGGATATGATCGTTATGCTCACTCGGAAATAATAAAACAACCTGTAATAAATTCAGAAAAATCTGTATTTAATAATAATGATATTGATAATGTAGATAAACAAAGTTTTGATGATATCATAAAGTCCTTAATCAAATTAATGTCCGACTCTAACAACGAATCTCGTTTCGTGTAACGATCGAATTTCGTAGAGTTGGGGGTTAAAACAGCGAATGCTCTTTTGGCCTGCATGCACCTTAACGATCGCCGAGCTTAGCCACGGACGGACAAATAGACACACATACTGGAATATAAGGGACTGTGGGTTGAACTCTCAAATCTTTTTCTTATAATGAACAGACGGTCACCTTCATCATCATCATCATCATCATCATCATCATCATCATATCAGCTGAAAGACGTCCACTGCTGAACATAGGCCTCCCCCAAAGATTGCCACAATGACCGGTCCTGCGCCACTCGCATCATCATCATCACAGAGTTATTCACTTGTCGTTGGAGTATCTTCCAGCCCTCTCTTTTCCGTGCAAGATATGCATAACGTTTTCTTGTCGAGTTTTTTTGCCATGACAATAAAGGAAAATACATTTCTTTTTCTTTATAATTGTTGAAATGGAAATACAATTTACTCTACTCTAGACTTACTAATCGAGCATAATTTAATCTAACAAGGTCGCAATTCTAACCTAACCTAACCGAAGCCACTTTGCCATAGCAGTGAATTACTGCTGACTTGCTGAGGTCGCAGTTGTATCCTAACCTAAACCACTTTGTCATAACAGTAAATTGCTGATAAGGTCGCAATTGTAACCTAACCTAACGTACTTACATTGATATAGTAGTGACTTACTAATAAGGTGGCAGTTCTAACCTAAGGCACTGGTCTCACCGCGAGCTATCGGTTAAAAAACACGAACAAAAGATACGCACTCCCGTGTAAATAAAAGAGACACTCTCTTATATTTACACGGGAGTGCGTATCTTTTGTTCGTGTTTGTAGCCGATAGTTCCTAGCTTAGTAGCTCGCGGTGAGACCGATGCCTGACCTAACCCACTTAGTCCTACCCAGTTAAAACCTAACCTAACGTACTTTGATATAGTAGTGACTTACTAATGAGATGGCAGTTCTAACCTAACCTAACCCACTTTGTCCTACCCAGTTCTAACGTAACCTAACGTACTTTGATATAGTAGTGACTTAATAATGAGATGGCAGTTCTAACCTAACCCACTTTGTCGTAGCAGTGAATACCTAATGAGATCGCAATTGTTCTAGTCTAACCTTACCCAGTTTGCCACAGCAATAATGAACGGTAGTCAAGATCGTAGTTCTAACCTAACCAACCAATTACCTCATCTTTTTCTTAACATTGTCTTATTACATCGTTATAATAAGTATATGTACCAAACCCCATCTACCATAATAGATAATGCATTTCTGCCTAACGTAAAATATATGTATGTGAAGTACGTTTCGGAGAGTTGTATACACGGTGTTACGTCAGCATTCCGAAAGACTTTAATGCTGGATTCCTGACCATATTTAGAGTCTTTAATGTTATATAAAATTTCCTGGATTCGGCTTGGTTTCAGAGATAATCAACCTTTTTTCGAAATAAGTTTTTCGACGTAACTCGTCATTTAACTTCTTTTGGATTACAATGCTACCACAATGTGTTCTAATATTACCACACCTTTTGCCTGACAATCGAAAAATACGAATAGACTTGACGAAATAACCTGTACCTAAAAAAAATAATTGAAATAAATAATTTAAACAAATTGTTGTTATGATAAAAAGTACTGGAAATGTTAAAAAGTATTCAAATCGGCCTAAAAAAAAAAAAAAAAGAAAAAAAATTTTTTTTTGGTGGAATTGCCATTAGGTCTCATAATATTTTGTATTTATTTTGATGTCTAGAATGCATAGTTAAAATCTTTCGCAGTGCTCGCGTAACACCGTGTATAATTATGTACCTATGCCAAAAATATGGAAATCCAATTTCTGCGAAATAACACATGACCTAAATAATAATATACCAAAATAGTTTCTGGCAAAGTAATATTCTAAATATTGTTTACAAAAATAGATTATGCCAAGTCTCTTATAACATAAGCGTTTCGAAAAAAAAATGCCATATAGAGGGAGCCCTAAACAGACAGAGAGACAGACAGACACACAAACAATGATTTTGAAACTTTACAAAATAAACACACCGTCAGGTGGGCATCAAGTCATGTGGTAATTATTTATGTATATCATAAGAAAAGTTATAGTAACTGTACATTGCAAGCACTGCACATCCCCCCGACAGCATTAAATATAATTGCTGTACCCACGATCACGCTGACTTAATACACTTATTTTAATTACTTTATTCGTTAACGTTTATACGTCCGTAGCTGATACTCTTCATGCGTTAGTTTACAGTAAATTATATCATAACCATAGATCAGTGATTTTATTTATCACATCCACCATCAAGAATGGGGCAAGTGTTGGGCTCGTACGGTAATTTAAACTCAGATCACATCATCAGTCTATAATTAGTCCACTGCTGGACAAAGGCCTCTCGTATTAGGTACCTAAGCATACGGACGCATTAGGAAGTAAATACCCATAATCGCCACGCAGGGCAAGCTGTTGCCCATCATCCAATATTCAATAAATAATGGTCAGTGACACTTCGAATCCCTTAGTTGACTATTAGGGCACCCACGGGAAGAGTTGGGGTGGTAACAAATGTATTTCTATTGCCGTCACCACACGGCCACTCAACTTATACTCATTACATACCATTTTACAAGAATCAGTTGTGAAATTTAGACGGATGCAAAATAATATTTTCTGAATTAGAGTTCGCTTATTATAATAAGAATTGTTTCCCAGCGGAAATACTCTAGATCTTTAAGTTCAATGGGTTCAAACAAGTTTTAATTTCTTAACACGCCATGTGGACAGCACAAAAAATTTTTTAACTATCTACCTATTTGCAGAAAGTATATTTTAAAATAAATATACAAAACCTTGCCTATCAATAATTATGTTTACACATAGGTAAGTAGGTGACTATCAAATTTGCTCAGTGTATTTTACAGGGATCTGTTACGAATTGAAACGGTCACATGTACAAAAATCATGCATTCAAACAAAGAAAAACAGGTGGGCAGGCAAATCGACAGGCAAACTATAACTTTCAGCCAGGCTATGAACAGGCACAGAGACGAACAGACAAACAGATCTTCTGATTTCATTAACGTGGAGGTTTATTTAGTTTTTAAGTCATGAAGACTTCAAATTTGAGAATTTAGGTATTCAGTTTAAATCAACGTTTTCTTTCGTATAGACCAACAGACACACAAACTTACTAGGAGGTGATACGTTGTTTCCTGTAGTTGATTTTTATACGTATATAATAATTATGTATGTATTATGAATTAAAAAACCCACCAAGTGCGAGTCGGACTCCGTACCATTATCAATTTATCATAAAAAATACAGTTAAAACAACCTATCTCAAAAACTATAAGAGATACATCTTGTCTCTTTTTCGTTTATTAAATACGAGTTTATGTATTTTACCATCTCTTTTACGCATTATGAAGTATGAAGATAAGTGTTTGTCAACTATCAATAAATTGTGGGAGGTGTATGGTGTGAAGTATTTATTTCGCTCATTTTGGTTAGAGTATAACGTATCTTTACTTATATATCATTGGCGGTTCATACAACACAATCCTCACCAAATATCATTACTTCCGAGTATTCCATTTATTGTTTCCGAGTAAATTGGATGTGACAGACAGACACGGACAGAGACGGACATGACTTGACGAATATACGGTTTTCGTTTTTTGCAATTTTGGCAACGGAACCCCAAAAACAGTTTGCTAAATTAGGAGACGGTTATGAATAAAGGGGTTATAATCTTCCAAATCACTACATAATATAAAACAAAGTCGCATTCTCTTGTCCCTATATCCCTATTGTATGCTTCAATCTTTACACCTACGCAACGGATTTCGATGCGTTTTTTTATCGATAGAGTGATTTAAGAAGAGAAGGTTTTAGGTAGACTATAAAACTTAAAATTATTTGAATAAAATAGTCTGCAAGTATAAAACCTGATAGGTTATCATTATAGGTCCATAAGAGATTGCCTAATCTAAAATCAAAATGCCATGTTCATACCTACGTACAGATTAATAAAATTAGGACTCCAACTATTCAATATGTATTTAAGTATTTGTATGTATCTATTCTATATATTACATAATATATTTTGTAGTTTAGTTCTCACACAAGCCTTGATTGAGTTTATTGTGGGACTAGGTTGATATGTGTAAGATGGTCACATGCTAAATATATTTATTTGTTCATATACTAATCGTCCAATAATAAAGATTTTTTTTTTTTTAATTATGTTGTTATTATTCAAAACACGACAAAACATAGCTATATAAATATTTAATTATTTTAGTGTTTCTTGTTATATCGGCAATATTTTAGGTAGGTACAATCAGCAGCAGATATTGCTTAACGAGTAGGGTGTTCACAATGATCTTAACACACTCTAATGAGTGTGTTAAGATCATTGTGATCCAGTTGTTGCTCCAGTTTTCAAAATAAACTATGCACGACTATTAAGTCGTGCATAGTTTATTTTGAAAACTCTGCCCGCTTAGCAATATCTGCTGCTGACTGTACATCATCTGAGAAAATTTCAACTAAGTATCCATTAGATACATATTGGTGATAGACAGACAGATGGACAGACAGTGAAGTATGAAGATGCCCAGGATCTCGCAAAGAGGACGAAAGGTAGGTACGGACCCTGGCAAAAGCCGGGATAACGATAAGTAGAAACAGAAGAATAGCCTTCATAATAATATTACAGAAACGTGATTAAACTTAATGTTTGTACAAGTTATTTTCCAGTCATCCTTGTCGCACACGCATATTGGCGCGACTGGTGCGAGCAAGAGGGGAAGAATAGTAGTAGTAGTAGTAGTTGCATTTCGATGCAAGTGCAAAATTTTTTTTTTCCACGAGGGTGAAAGTCAATCACCCGAGTTAAAAAGAAGTTTTTACACGTGTATCGAACGACTTTTCTCATAACACGTGCCTTAAAAAGAGAAATTAACGTACGAGAAGCGTGCGCAAAGTTTACTTCTCCGCACTAGTTAGGAAAAGTAAGTTACGCAGTCAATAAAGCTAGCTCATATCACAATAATATAGGAGGCGGGGACTTGACGCTAGGTAGGTCGACTTGTGGAGGAATGCCCCATGATATTAGTATAATAAATATATTGTTTGATAACAGTCTAAAACAAGCCATAATATTACCGCGAGTTTTTTTTTCATCGTTTGTTTTCAAATTGTTCCAGTAATATGGTTTCTAAACCAGAGCTACTTTACTTTTTATTTTAATTGCGAGAAATTAAAATATACTAATTATTCATAGGTACACAATAACACGATAATTTTAACTGTGACTCTGCTCGGTCTGAGACGCTCATTTTGAGAGGTTGCCGACAGTATGCAGCGCGCAGCGCTGTCTCACATGGTGATTGGTTGATTTGAAAAGGTAAATGTCTTTGAGTGGACAGTTTGAATAAAATTATTTGAAAATATTACATACGTAGCTAAAACTTTAGTATTGCTTTGTAAGTCTAATGACAGTAATGATAATGACTGTTGGAATATCGCTACCCCAATATTACACGGTTCTATGTTACATTTTCGAGGTAATTGAATTTGGACTAAATGTCAATATGACAATGTTCAAATTTCTAGTTGATGAAAGTGCAACATAGAACCTTGTAATATTGGGGCGGCGATATGTCAAGTGAAAAGTATATGGGTATTGTTATCTATTACATATTATAGATTGACAAGTTACACACCTATAACATACTGAATACTTTCGCTGTCCTGAAATATATGTGTACCTACACATAGTTATTTAAGCTACAGTTAGTCTCTAATACGACGACATTAGGTTCATATAATATGAATTCCATAATGAATTATACAACTCTAAAAATAGTAAACACTCACTGAGCATTAGTTGCACAAATAATTGGGGTTTGATTGGTGAAATCTGATGTTTCAGGCTCGTGAGTTTGGTTTGTCTTAATATCCCGCCAAGCTGCGATCCTCCTGAAATTGTCACATTGGTGAATTTAATTTGTTATACCTCCCTATCTGTTTCTTTTTATTGAAATTAATAATAACTGACAAAGTTCGTGTCGCAATTGGCAATAGAATAAAGGTAATAATATGTATATCTACTACAGAATCATTTGAATCGTTACCTAACACAAAGATTAGCTGGCAAATGTGAGAGTAAAATGTGAGAGTGTCATAAATATAGAAGAAAAAATGTTCTAACTACTTTAAAAGCGGCTCGGGTATTCCGATAAACTCTTATCGCAGTACACGTGTGTACAGTTGTACTTATTAAATAGGTGTTTTAACTATTACGCTTCAAATTTTAAATTTTCGCTACGGCGACATACTTACGATGTGGTGCCATGGTGAAAGAGTAACCCCGCTTCTACTCGACGCTTTTTCTTTTCCCCCCCAGATCAACGGTGTTTTCGGTACTCATTTTTATTCGTTCTGCCCATCGTTGTGGGCATGTTTATGATATCGATTTTATTCGAAACGAACACTTTTGCCTTGACTTGTGGAACAAAATTGCAAAATGTTGACTCATAGATGACATTGACTTTGCTGTGACAAATGAACAAAATATTTTATGACCACTTACCAAAAAGTATTTTACGCGTCCATTTAAATTAAAGTCGTCAGCCTCGGTAGCCGAGTTAGTTGTGACCCTATCTATGAAGCTGGAGGTTCCGGGTTCGAATCCCAGTGAAAGCTTTATTTTGTGTATTTTTTTTATCACAAATATTTGTTCCTTGATCGTGGCTATCTATGTGTTTAAGTATCTGTATGTAGTTACATGATATGTATCATCGCTTATTTCTTATTACCCACAACACAAGCCTTAATTTAAGCTTAAGATGTCCCGATGTATTTATTTGTTTATTAATATTATTAATTTATAGCCACTTATTTTATTTATTACCTCTCAGATATTAGTACCTATCATATTAATGTGCTCCTTTCTTCCAAACTGTTGTACAAGTTACGCTAAATGAGAATTAAAGTGAGCATCATAGTTAGATACAAAAGTAGCTACCTAACTACCTACTGGCTGTAATTCATAAAAAATACTGACCGATATATTGTATTTTGAGATCCGACCTGGCGAATCGAGGGATAAAATTTTACCGGATATTTTATTTGATAAAAACAATAACAACATACCTATTTTATGAATTACGCTTACTTTTAATAATCCATCTATTGACCGAATATATTACTAATTAGTGAGGTCATTTAACTAGCAGTTTTAAAGTGACATCTGTGATGGATATGGTTAAACTTACCTTGTCATCTGCCTCCATGTTAGTTTTCATGGATAGTATTATTCACGCACATATACAAAGGCAAAGAGCGAAATTGTATCAATTTTCAAATTGATAATTCAAAAATACTATACCACTTTTTGGACTTTTTTTTACATACGCGCAATCTACGGGATACGTACAGCTCACTATCAAGGTTCAAAATTACAAAAAGTCTACTAATTAACAGAGTTAATGTCGACAAATTTGTATGAAAATCTCACAGGGACATCCACCTTAAGAAGACCGATTGCGACATTGAAGGAATTTGTCAAGTGTTTCAAACACTATCACAGTTACTGCCAGATGTTGAAAATGTCAATACCGATAACTTACATGAGAACATTTCTCACTTATGCAAGAGAATATATTATTATTCGTTATTTAATAATAGACAGCAACTGGAAAAAGATCCAGCGATCAAAATCTTGTATGTTAAAAAAATACAGTGATTGCCTGAACAGCATTGAAGTCTGTAATATATCGAATGAAAATGTAGATAGTACCGTGCACCTAGCAGAGTGTCTGCCGGGTAGTGATTGTTCTTCAACGAGTAGTCATAATTTTAGAAAGGATTTTATGGACTGCAGCAAAAGGTCCAAATGGCGCAGATTAGCGGAGCTAGCTAAGGTAGATCATTCTACGATAAACTCTTTGCTTAGTGAATCCAGTCAATCTCACATCAATTCTGTGGATCTTTTATAAATGAGGCAAAGGTTTGTACTCATCAGTATAATTTGATGAAAGAATTGATTAATTTGATTAAGAAGAAGTCTCCGAATGCGTTACCATCCTATCAAAAAAAGTTGGAGGCTAAGAAGCTGTGTTATCCATCAGTGAGTTATGTTACGGAATCATCTGCCGAAATAGACTCACAATATTTTTGGACCATACAACATGTAGAATACTAGAATAACGAAAAGATGTTGTAAAAAATATTGATCTCACTAACGAGTTTGTTTAAATAGGGAAATGGGGGTTTAATGGGAGTACCGGGCATAGCGAATATAAGCAATCATGTATGTAGTAAATTTGTTATAACTAGTTATGAAATTATTACAAGTCATAAGGAGAGATGTACATTAGGAGATACGTAGAATATATATTTTAATTGTATACACTAATTTAATTACAGGTAGAACGATTTAAAATGTAATAATATAATCATTCAGGACAGTAATTCGTTTAAATTAGATGAAATTAGTTTAAAGATATAATTGTGATTATTACTTTATTTTTATTTTCTTACCGATATAATTTAAGTGCTCTATTACTGTTACTGTTACAAACTATAGTTCTATAAACCTAATAAAATATCGTTATAGTATTATTATTTGTTTATTTAACTGTAATTTACTATAATATTTCATAATTACATGCTTTGGCATGCATTAATGCAGCTGTTAACTGCGCGAAACGCCTATGACCGCCCTTCTTAGGGCGCGGGACCACAGTGTTTCGGTGCAATCAGTAGCCCGTTTCTCGAAAGCTTGTAACTTGTAACATAAGCAGGAAACCTTATCTAATTGATAGTGTTTAAAAGAGACTTCCACTTGTATTACAAGTGATAAGCGTTCCAGAAACGGGCCCAAGGACTTCCACTCGTATTACAAGTTACAAGCTTTCGAGAAACAGGCCCCAGCGCCTTAGGTATACATGAGGTGTTAAAACATGTTCAGATATGTTTGATCACCGTGGTCGATTCGATATATCTGATGGCGATTTAACTTAGGGTGAAGACACATTTATATATGAAACGTGTAAGCATGCGTACGCGTGCGGAAAGCTGCTATGCTATTCTCTTATTCACACATTCGACGCTGCGTTCGTCAACGAGCTCGACGTCGAGACAGCCTTGTCTAAAATTCTAGCTGTTTTATTTGACATTAGGAATCGAGGCTGTGAGCGAGGTTGTGGGCGAGTTCGTCGCTGTTTTTCGTTAGAGAATACGAATTTCGTACATTTAACGTCAAACTCTCGACACAGTGTAGCTAGTGTCGTTTAAAGTACATTAACAATACCATTTTTAGGCTCGACGCTGCCGCAGCGCTGACACAGCGCTGACAGCAAGGCGGTTTCCTTACTGAATAACACTGCTGGACGCGGTCCCATACTAAACTGACATTTTCTATAGACAAAATGCGTAAGCATGCTGATAAAGTGATAAATGTGTCTTCACCCTTAATCAATACGCTTATCGGTCCTGTATAACCAAGGCCGTAAGGGGTCGTAAAACAATCACTAAATCCTATTATACAGGGTGTTACGAACTTATGTGTCGAACTTGTAGCAAACATACGAAGTGGCGGATTACCCTAAAGTTTCGCTGAATCTTAAGTATGTTAGACATGCTTTATATAGGTACATATTATGAGTATTTATCTGTATATCTTGTCAGCCTCCGTAGCCTAGTTGGTAGTGACGCTGCCTACGAAGCTGGAAGTTCCGGGTTCAAATCCTGGCGAGCGTTAATGGTGAATTTATTTTTTATGACAAATATTTGTTCCTTGGTCATGGCTGTCTATGTATTTAAATATCTATCAGAAGCTGAATTGAGGATTGAGATATGGGTACCAGGCGACGATATATAAAATAGTGGGACTAAATAGGTTGATTTGAGTAAGATGTCCCCAGATATTTGTTTATTTTATTTTATTATTTATATGCATGTGTATGACTATGTACGCCGTGTAGTGACGGAAGTAAGAATACATTCGTCACCACGCCAACTCTTCCCGAAGAGGATTCTTACGATACGTATTATTGCACTTGTAAATATTAAAAATATAAAATAAATGTCTTGGGACATTTTACACAAATCAACCTACTCTCACGATAAACTCAATTAAGGCTTGTGATGTGGGTACCAGGCCACCAAACATATAGTAGATAGAAACATATAGATACATTAATACATAGACAGCCATTACCAAGGAACAAATATTTGTGATAAATAAATACACTAAAAATGCACTCCCTAGGATTCGAACCTGGAACCTCCAGCTTCGTAGGCAGGGTCACTACCAACTAGGCTACGGAGGCTGACAAATTGAGTCGCACTTAACTGACTGATTTTTTTTATGTGAAGAAGGTAGCCCACCTGATAGCAGGAACTAAGGCCCATGGACATAGTGACCAAAAAATCGCCTATGCACTGCCTACCCTGAGGACTTAGATGGATTGGCTCTATCTATGCCAGTAATTACACCGGCTATCTTACCCCCAAATCGGGACACAGTTACTAACTATTTAGCGGCAGGTTAACGGGTAAGACGGTGGTAGCTATCCCGGCGGACCCTGCACGAGGTCCTACCACGAAATGACGTTAATGATAATAATATCGTTTATGTAATTTTTTTTTTTTTTTTTATTTATTTATTTATTTTTTTTTTATACCACGTCGGTGGCAAACAAGCATACGGCCAGCCTGATGGAAAGCAGTCACCGTAGCCTATGGGCGCTTGCAACCCCAGGGGTGTCACATGCGCGTTGCCGACCCAATAAGAACTTGTACACTCCTCTTTTGAAGAACCCCATACTGTAGTCCAACGGGAAAACCTCGGCAGGGAGCTCATTCCACAGACGGACCGTCCGCGGGAGGAAGTTCCTCTGTAACCGCACGGTGCGCGACCATTTAGGTTGCAAGGTGTGAGGATGAGCGCCCAGTCGGTGGCGAGCGGTGCGATGATGAAAAGTGGACGTTGGCATCATGTCGAACAGTTCTTCAGAGCACAACCCATTGTACAGACGATAGAACACACATAAGGAGGCGAAGTCTCTCCTTAGACTTAAGGGTTCAATACCGCCTGTGAGTCTGGGATCGTCGACTATTCGGACAGCTCGTCTCTGAACCGAGTCAAAGGGTGCAAGCTGGTATACAGGTGCTCCTGCCCAGAGGTGACAGCAATACTCCATATGGGGTCTGACTTGCGACTTATATAACAGAAGTCTTTGCCCCGGAGTAAAGTATCCCCTCGCTTTATTGAGCACCCCGAGCTTTTTGGATGCCAGCGTAGGATTTCCCTCTAGGTGACATCGGAATTGGACGTCGTTGGAAATGTCGACTCCGAGGATCCCAATACTCCCTGACATGGTAAGAGCTGTGTCTTGGAACTTTGGAGCCACAGTAAATGGGGTTTTTTTAGCGGTAAACGCGCAAACTTGTGTCTTTGTGGGGTTGAACCTGACTAGGTTATCCCGACCCCATAACGAGACTCTAGATAAAGTGTTCTCGATGTCAGACACAAGTTTTCCGCGACTTTCCAGTACCACAGAGCGAGGGATATTAGCACGGCCTGTGTAAAAAGTATCCCCAGTACTGTCATCCGCATAGCAATGGAGGTCGCCGATAGACAACATGTCATTGATATGCAGAAGGAACAGCGTTGGGGATAGCACAGAGCCTTGCGGGACGCCAGCGTTTATGTCCATGCTATCAGAGCAGCTACCGTCTACTACGGCACGAATGCGTCTGCCGGACAAAAAGCTAGCAATCCATCTGCATAATCCCTCGGGCAGTCCATAAGATGGCAACTTCGACAAAAGGCCCCTATGCCAGACCCGATCGAACGCCTTCGCTATATCTAGGCTGACTGCCAAAGCCTCGCCTTGACTCTCAATGGCTGATGCCCAGCGGTGAGTGAGGTACACTAGAAGATCACCGGTAGAGCGACCGTGGCGAAAGCCATACTGGCGATCGCTTATAAGATCGTGTTCTTCTAGGTAACCAAGGAGCTTAGCGTTAACTATACGCTCCATGACCTTAGAGAGAAGGGAGGTGATAGCGATAGGCCTATAATTCGATGGATCCGATCTGTCACCCTTTTTTGGAACAGGGTGCACAAGGGCCGTCTTCCACGAAGATGGAACTTCCCGTTTGATACTGGAAAGAGCGAAGAGACGCGTTAACACAGGACACAACTCAGGAGCACAACGTTTAAGCACCACTGCAGGTATGTCGTCTGGCCCGCTCGACTTGTGAACGTTTAACGACAGCAACTCCCGCCGAACATCTTTCTGGGAGATGCGAATTTCTGGCATGGAGTGTGCGC
Source organism: Thaumatotibia leucotreta (assembly GCA_025490895.1). Classification (NCBI taxonomy): domain Eukaryota; kingdom Metazoa; phylum Arthropoda; class Insecta; order Lepidoptera; family Tortricidae; genus Thaumatotibia; species Thaumatotibia leucotreta. Next base: position 25,981 of record JALPQI010001377.1, on the reverse strand, counting down.
ACCGCGGGATGGTAGGCGGTATAATGCTGCCGTCATCGCTCACAGTCGAGTTCGAGGCAAAAAGAGCACCTAGAAGATCGGCTTTCTCTTTTGCACTATGGACCAGATTACCGTCAGCATTTCGCAGTGGTGGCAGGGACGACCGACAAAAGTTTCCCTCGGCAGCTTTGGCAAGTGACCAGAAGGCCCTACTCCCGGAAGGGTGGCCTGCAAGCTTCTTGCCAAATCTGCCGACAAAATCAAATTTTGCTCTGGCAACAGCTCTTTTGCAGGACCTCGAGGCAGCATTCAGTCTGCGTTTCGCATCAGAGACGTTCGGATCTTTATTAGTTACGGCCTTGGTCCAAGCCCTGTAAGCAGCCTGCTTTTGAACCGCAGCTTCTTTACAGGGCCGGTTAAACCAAGGTCGCTTCTTTGCTCCTGTAGCGATTATTGAGTTGGGAATGAAACAGTCCATTCCCAGCTGTATCGTCTCGGCGACATTAGTCGCACAGGAGTCAGGATCATCCGATGCGAAACAGAGCTGCCTCCAAGGGTACGAAGCGTAGAATTCACGCAATCCGTCCCAATCTGCTGACCCGTACTGCCAAACGCGACGAGTAGTAGTAGGTCGCGGTAAATAAATAAATATCTTGAGACATCTTACACAAATCGACCTAGTCCTACGGTAAGCTCAATTATGGCTTGTGATGTGACCTAGTATCTATATGTATGTATATACATTTAGATAATTAAATACATGGTAAGGTGGGTAATTTTTCGTTTTTCTTGAGGGCACAGTTATTAAACGGTGCCATTTGATGTTTGATTATCACTCTTATTTTTATTATATTCTTAATTTAAGATTTTCTGCCTCCGGATTTGAGTAGAAATTTTCCTAAAATGTCAAAAAAAAAGTTATTATTTTCGGTTTTTTTATTCGTCTCTTTTGGCTCCGTAACTATAAAAAAGCTATTTCCAGGTAAACTCAATACTCAAACATAGCTCATGTTGCAACAAAAAGTAAAAACATAAATGTCAACTGTGCGCAGTACAAAATGTACTGAAGTTTCTATGAAATCTTTAAATTAGATCCGAAAGCAGAAAATTAATTCCGATGTCCAAATCATTTTGCACACTCTTTGTCGACCTAATTACGGAACTATTTACAAGTGTGCCCAGTAAAAAACAAAATACTTTTTTTTTCTTCATACATCAGTGACCCACCCTAATACATAGACAGCCATGACCAAGGAACAAATATTTGTGATAAATAAATAAAGAATAAGATTATACCCTTAGTAGGTACTGAATAAAACGACAAATCACAATCCACAACCAATATCGCATTTAAATGCAAAATAAAGTAACCACTTACAGACGCCTGGGAACGATATAACCTGCCATTCGTATCCGAATCCATCCAATTATCGCCCTTATTTCCTTATACATACATTCTAAATCCCTATACAGGGGTCTGCCTTTTAAATGCCCATGGGGATTTAGGCTTTATTACAAGGGTGGTAAGAAGTAAATATGCTTGGGGTTAGATAATTTAGTAGGTTTGAATCAAACCGTGGGAAATCGTGTTTCCATTGTTTTTCAACTCTCTACGACCTTCGGGGTGAATGATCTGTGCCTATTGTATCTAGATGTCTTTTGGGTTCCGTATCTCCGAAGGAATAGAGACCTTGAAGGTCTTTCTAATTAAGGCTTGTGTCAGTCAGGGACTGGAACTGTTATTTTAATATAGCTCAGATCGTAATTTAACCTCTTGTATGCCGCAAATATTTTTTCATCACACTTGCTGTCTAAGCGCGCCATTGCTTGCGCGCGTAGCGGGAGTAATAGAAAAGTGAAATTCCTTAGGGAGTATTAGAAATGTCATTACGTCATTTAATAATATAATGTCTTAAAACTTATTTTTTGGTTAGCAAGTGTGATGAAATGCATCGCGGTCGGTAAGCGGAATACTAACTCGAGTCATAAAAGACACTTAAACACTCTCGTTAACAGACACATTTGTAAGGGATCAGTATGGAGAAGTGTACATATATTAAAGCCCTTGACTGTACCTATAGATATTACTACAATTATTCTTATCTGTAGAATACCTATTGTAGCAGTTCTACAATATTTGTACAGATAAGATAAGGGTCAAACAATATTTCTTATTAGTTGTACGGAACCTTCGGTCGAAATATGATTCACAAAATTATTCGATAATTATAAATTGGCATAATTTTACAGAATTAAAGCTTGATGGACGGTTTTCTTAATTTGGGAAAAAAATCTTTAATATTTGAAGATGAAAAATGAATTAAATGTCTGTCTATTTTTAAATGCCAACTACAGTATGCACCCTCTGTTCAATTAATAATTTATTTTCGATATGAAGCTAAGGAATTTTAGAAGCAAAATAAAAACTCAAGTTTGAATGTATGTCAAAACATTTTTTACATAGTTATAGTGACAGATATACCGTGTGTTACACTAATACGGGCGATCAATTGAACCAGGCATTGGATTCATTATAGCAAGGTTTTTTCGTCACATTTAGTTTGTGACCCAACAGATTTTTTTATTCGACTCAAATAAAAGTAATAAATTGTTCGTATTTGAAAGACAAGCGGATCTTAATCGCGTAAACTTACGTTTAATTATATCCTGACGTTTCGGGCATGACGTTACACCCGTGGTCGCAGGCAGACCATAATAGAACAGATATAATTAAACGTAAGTTTACGCGATTAAGACTCGTTCGTCTTTAAAATATGAGTGATAATCGTGAAAGTTTAAATCAATTAATAAATTGTTGTGCAACAAAATTCTAAATTCAACTAAAAAATCGCAGTCCTTTGAAATTGGTAACACTTCGTATCGTTCACCCTGTAGAATGAGTATTCGCTCGTTTGGTCCACCTTTACCTTCGTATGTAGGGTTTTCTAAGTTAAAACGGAGTGTATTTTTTACTTAAATAACTTGCTTATAATTATAACTACTAGACAGAGTCAACGAAGCGGCAAGTAGTGAAGTAAGTTATCTAAAGGTGAAGCATACACCGGAACGAGCGTGTGAACTTTTGTTCGTATGAACTCACTTTGATCGTTTTTTACTGTGACTTTATAATATACGTATATGTGGATGCAATTTATTCTTTGATAATGAGTGTGAATGCAGCTTGCATTATTACTCGTTGAAATATCTTGTAATTAATTAATTTTAGGCATTGGTATCACCGCGAGCTACTAAGCTATGAATCTCCTGCAGCTAACCTCAGAGTAATTGAGTTGGAGAGTAAATGGATTGACAAACATACAATGTATGTAGATTTATGTGAAGATCGTCCCCTTATTTTTATTTATTTATAATATAAAAAAAATTCTTCGATTACCGCGAGGATTACACATTAAATAAAACTATGAAAACGGATAAACTCGCGTATATTAACTAATTTTAACTTCATTCCGACGTTTCGAACACTTTACATGGTTCGTGGTCTGCGGATGACAGACAATGGAGGAAATTTGATAGATCTACCTCCATCAAAGTAAGAAAGATAAGTAAAAAACTACCCACCAAAGAAAAATATACTAAACCACAGACAATAAATTTTAAGGGCGGATGCACATACTAAATTTGCAAATTAAGCTAGTTATTCATTACAAGTATTTTCAGAATTACCTTGGAGGACTTAAGTACTATGCTCGTTGACCTCAGTAAAGCCTCCGAGCGAGTTGGTCTTAGGATGAACATGGAGAAGACGAAAATCATGTCGAATTCCCATGTAGCACCAACTCCCGTAATAATCGGAGACTTTACACTCGAAGTTGTAGACGAATATATATACCTAGGGCAAACTATTCAGTTAGGTAGGTCCAACTTCGAGAAAGAGGTCAATCGTCGAATCCGACTCGGTTGGGCAGCATTCGGGAAGCTGCGACACATATTTTCGTCCAATATTCCGCAGTGCTTGAAGACGAAAGTCTTTAATCAGTGTGTGTTGCCAGTGATGACATACGGTACTGAAACGTGGCCGCTTACAATGGGTCTCATAAGAAGGCTCAAAGTCACCCAAAGGGCAATGGAGAGGGCTATGCTAGGAGTCTCTCTGCGTGATCGGATTAAAAATGAGACCATCCGCAGCAGAACCAAAGTAACCGAAATAGCTCTCCGAATCGCTAAACTGAAGTGGCAGTGGGCGGGGCACATTGCGCGTAGAACCGATGGCCGTTGGGGCGGGAAGGTTCTTGAGTGGCGGCCACGTACCGGAAGGCGTAGCGTGGGTAGGCCCCCCACAAGGTGGACCGATGACCTGGTGAAGGTCGCGGGAGTCCGCTGGATGCGGGTGGCGCAGGACCGGTCATTGTGGCAATCTTTGGGGGAGGCCTATGTTCAGCAGTGGACGTCTTTCGGCTGATATGATGATGATGATGATGATGATGATGATGATGATTTTCAGAATGAAGACAAGAGACAAAATAAATAATCTACGCCGTTTCTATCCCTACGCCACTGCCTGAGAAGTATTTCCTTCCTTTGTATGATTGTATTGTTAGGAAGGTATCCCAAAATTGGGACCGGCAAGAAACTCAGCGGGACAACTCTTTTCAAAAAACATTTGTAGTACACATTTTTTTAATCCTCCAAGGGAATAGACCCATTGTAAGATAGTCCCATAGGATTTTTATTTAATCTATTCGATTTTACATAAGGTCAAGCTTGCCAAGTAATTCGAAAACTTAATACATCATGCTAATACACTTATTCCATCCATAATATTATATTAACTATGAGCCCGTGGAGATTTAGGTTTGAGTAGGGTTAGACCCAAGTTAGGACGTCTAGGCTGGGATTAACTGTGATCGACGTGTTAACATGATTTTTTTCATTAACATGTTATTTTTGAATGATAAATGGTTTTTTTATGTAGGTTATGAATGAATTATTATTTTGTGTGATTTATTTTAGGAATATTGTTTTCGTCAGCCTCCGTAGCCCAGTTGGTAGTGACCCTGTCTACGAACCTAGAGGTTCCGGGTTCGAATCCCGGCGATGGCATTATTTGTGTATTTATTTATCACAAATATTTGTTCCTTTGTCATGGCTATCTATGTATTTAAGTATCTGTATGTATCTATTATATATATACTTACCGTGGGGCTAGGTCGGATTGTAAGATGTCCCAAGATATTTATAATTTATGTTTGTTAATTGTATATTTTATAGAGATCGGGCAAAATAATAGTGCATGACTTCAAAGTTGATTGAATGGCGAATTTAATAATTTAAACTTTATTTCACGAATGATAATTTTTACGTACATAAGGCAAACTTAATTCCAAGGTCATTTTCTACCAGTCAACCTTAAGGCAAATCAGAGAAAGTGCGGGCGATGCTATTATGGATATGTTTTAGTAAGTGAACTGAAATAATATAAATAAAAGTGGCTTTAAGTGCTTTTAGAGCATTTTTCGATTGAGCGATCTTAAGGTAGATTTACCAAACGAGCGTTCGCTCATTATATCCCCCACCCCACGAAATTCGTTCGTTACACAAAACGTGATTAGTCGAAATTCGTTGATTTCGTAGAGTGGGGGATAGAATGAGCGAATGCTCGTTTGGTCTAAACCCACCTTTTGTATATAAGTAATTATTCAAATACTATTGAAAAATTGTTCATAAATATGAAGATGATGGGAAAGATAAGAAATATTCGTGCCGTAAAACCATACATCTATAGTCCAGTACTACAACTATGGTCCAAAAGTTCAACTCGTAATTAAGCATCAATGGAAATTTTTTATTTTGGTTTTATTTAAGTTTTTTAATCATGAATGAGGAAGACTTTGTGTAACAACTGCATCAACAATGTAATATTTACACTAAATCGAGGATATTTGACTTAGTTTTGGATCATAGTTGGGAGCTTTTGGACTATTATAGTTGGGTAGTTTTAAATACGGTGCTTTAAAAAAATACAGGTTAAATGTTATTTTATCAAAACTTCAATGGAACTTGACTTCTTTTTAACTGTACCTGGACAAACAGAACAATTTGTTTTGCAACCTATAAATAAAGAGGTCGTCGTAGATTCAGGTAAAGTTTGCTAAGCATTTGGTCTGGTATGCTTGCTATTAACTAATATAACTTGGTCTATAACATGCCCACATCATCAGCCTATGATAGTCCACTGCTGGACGTAGGCCTCACCTATTAACTATGCGTATATACGCATTAGGAGGTAAATGCCACGCTGGGCAAGCGGATTGGCGATCGCAGTAACCACTATGATAATATGGTATTATTTATTTCACGAGTAAAAATACTACTTTTGAAGTCATTTGTACACGATTAAAATGATTGACGACTAATGATTAATAATTAACAATAAAACTATTTGGGATCACCCTAAATGGAGCGTGACGTCAAATTGATGTCATCGGTTTGAAAATTACGGGCCCTGGATGCATAGCCAAGTTGCCAATCGCTAGCGCTTAGTAGCGTATCGTAGTTTTCCCTCTCTATCACTCTTTCATATTAGGGCGACAAAGACAGTTAGCTGCCTTTCGTTTACGATTGACGATTAAGCGTTAGCGATTGGCAACTCGTCTAAGCACCCTGGTTATATTTTAAAACTTGGCGAACAACACCGGATAGGTGGGATATTTATGGCTTCCTCGTAAAATACTCGGGTTTCAGTTGAAAAGTAGAAAGTTGTGATTTCTGAAGATTTAATGGAGGTAACGTAATGTACACTTAACCAATTCGATTCCAAGGCCATTTTAGAACCATGTTAAAATGAAAAATAGTTAGAAATGTCTTACAATCGGATTGATAAGGATACTTTGACACAGTTACTGAGTGGCTAAGGATTCAAATTGTTGTTGAGTGTATGTAGGAAAAGTACAAAAATAGCAGGTGAATTTTTATTAGCAGTTAATTTAAATTCCCAGAAGCAATCTTTACCAATCACCCTTTTTTATTTTTTTTTTATATTTATTTTTAAAACTACAATTTATGTACATAGATTAAATCTAACTAATCTAAGTATCTAACGTATGTTTTAGATTTATTTTAGATTTTATTTAGTTTTATTTTAGATTTTATGTATTTTTAGTTATCTTGTAATTAATTAATTTTAGGCATTGGTATCACCGCGAGCTACTAAGCTATGAATCTCCTGCAGCTAACCTCAGAGTAATTGAGTTGGAGAGTAAATGGATTGACAAACATACAATGTATGTAGATTTATGTGAAGATCGTCCCCTTATTTTTATTTATTTATAATATAAAAAAAATTCTTCGATTACCGCGAGGATTACACATTAAATAAAACTATGAAAACGGATAAACTCGCGTATATTAACTAATTTTAACTTCATTCCGACGTTTCGAACACTTTACATGGTTCGTGGTCTGCGGATGACAGACAATGGAGGAAATTTGATAGATCTACCTCCATCAAAGTAAGAAAGATAAGTAAAAAACTACCCACCAAAGAAAAATATACTAAACCACAGACAATAAATTTTAAGGGCGGATGCACATACTAAATTTGCAAATTAAGCTAGTTATTCATTACAAGTATTTTCAGAATTACCTTGGAGGACTTAAGTACTATGCTCGTTGACCTCAGTAAAGCCTCCGAGCGAGTTGGTCTTAGGATGAACATGGAGAAGACGAAAATCATGTCGAATTCCCATGTAGCACCAACTCCCGTAATAATCGGAGACTTTACACTCGAAGTTGTAGACGAATATATATACCTAGGGCAAAATCGTCGAATCCGACTCGGTTGGGCAGCATTCGGGAAGCTGCGACACATATTTTCGTCCAATATTCCGCAGTGCTTGAAGACGAAAGTCTTTAATCAGTGTGTGTTGCCAGTGATGACATACGGTACTGAAACGTGGCCGCTTACAATGGGTCTCATAAGAAGGCTCAAAGTCACCCAAAGGGCAATGGAGAGGGCTATGCTAGGAGTCTCTCTGCGTGATCGGATTAAAAATGAGACCATCCGCAGCAGAACCAAAGTAACCGAAATAGCTCTCCGAATCGCTAAACTGAAGTGGCAGTGGGCGGGGCACATTGCGCGTAGAACCGATGGCCGTTGGGGCGGGAAGGTTCTTGAGTGGCGGCCACGTACCGGAAGGCGTAGCGTGGGTAGGCCCCCCACAAGGTGGACCGATGACCTGGTGAAGGTCGCGGGAGTCCGCTGGATGCGGGTGGCGCAGGACCGGTCATTGTGGCAATCTTTGGGGGAGGCCTATGTTCAGCAGTGGACGTCTTTCGGCTGATATGATGATGATGATGATGATGATGATGATGATGATTTTCAGAATGAAGACAAGAGACAAAATAAATAATCTACGCCGTTTCTATCCCTACGCCACTGCCTGAGAAGTATTTCCTTCCTTTGTATGATTGTATTGTTAGGAAGGTATCCCAAAATTGGGACCGGCAAGAAACTCAGCGGGACAACTCTTTTCAAAAAACATTTGTAGTACACATTTTTTTAATCCTCCAAGGGAATAGACCCATTGTAAGATAGTCCCATAGGATTTTTATTTAATCTATTCGATTTTACATAAGGTCAAGCTTGCCAAGTAATTCGAAAACTTAATACATCATGCTAATACACTTATCCCATCCATAATATTATATTAACTATGAGCCCGTGGAGATTTAGGTTTGAGTAGGGTTAGACCCAAGTTAGGACGTCTAGGCTGGGATTAACTGTGATCGACGTGTTAACATGATTTTTTTCATTAACATGTTATTTTTGAATGATAAATGGTTTTTTTATGAAGGTTATGAATGAATTATTATTTTGTGTGATTTATTTTAGGAATATTTTTTTCGTCAGCCTCCGTAGCCCAGTTGGTAGTGACCCTGTCTACGAACCTAGAGGTTCCGGGTTCGAATCCCGGCGATGGCATTATTTGTGTATTTATTTATCACAAATATTTGTTCCTTTGTCATGGCTATCTATGTATTTAAGTATCTGTATGTATCTATTATATATATACTTACCGTGGGGCTAGGTCGGATTGTAAGATGTCCCAAGATATTTATAATTTATGTTTGTTAATTGTATATTTTATAGAGATCGGGCAAAATAATAGTGCATGACTTCAAAGTTGATTGAATGGCGAATTTAATAATTTAAACTTTATTTCACGAATGATAATTTTTACGTACATAAGGCAAACTTAATTCCAAGGTCATTTTCTACCAGTCAACCTTAAGGCAAATCAGAGAAAGTGCGGGCGATGCTATTATGGATATGTTTTAGTAAGTGAACTGAAATAATATTAATAAAAGTGGCTTTAAGTGCTTTTAGAGCATTTTTCGATTGAGCGATCTTAAGGTAGATTTACCAAACGAGCGTTCGCTCATTCCCCCACTCTACGAAATTCGTTCGTTACACAAAACGTGATTAGTCGAAAGTCGTTGATTTCGTAGAGTGGGGGATAGAATGAGCGAATGCTCGTTTGGTCTAAACCTACCTTTAGTATATAAGTAATTATTCAAATACTATTGTAAGATTTTTCATAAATAAATGATGATGAAGTTGATGGGAAAGATAAGAAATACTACGGAGTTTTACTAGGGAGCAAAGTGATTGTTTAACTCTCGTGCAAATATTGAAACCCGAGCAAGCGAAAGATTCCAGAATTTGAACCACGAGCGCAGCGAGTGGTTCATAAAATGGAAACTTGAGCGATGCGAGGGTTTTAAGGCACGAGAGTTGAACAAGCTTTGCTGCCGAGTGAAACACAACATTTTTCACCTCACTAATGCGAGGAAACATGCGAAATAAAACTCAAAAATAACAAATTAGTAGGTATTTATTTGCACGTCCTCAACTTCCAAAAAATAAACAAATCAATGCTCAAAAATCCAGGATAATTCCAAAATGAGACTCATGTTTTCATTGGCCATTTTCTGTGATTTTCGGAATTATCCCACTATCGCATCTCGCAATTAGGTACCCCAAAGCCACTTAAGCATGTTAAACTAAGATATCACCAATGAAAGAAAACAAAACACGACCGAACTCGTTCAAATTTTAAAAGAAAAAAATATTCGGATGCGTTCTGAAATTTGCATAGTGTCAACACTTTCATTTTCCTATTGTTTTTATTTGTCGTATTTTTAGAACTTTTAATTAAAAGCCTTTTACAACAAAATGTGGTATTTAATTTGGATTTTAGCATATTGAATATAATATTATGAAAGGTTCATGTATATGAATATGTTTGAAACTATTGAGTTTTCGAACGTACTGTCTAGTTCAAACGTCAAAAAGCTTATTTCACTCTCAGGCTGTATAAGTTATTGCTTTAGTCTATCGAGAAGATAAAAAAAAATTACTTTAACCTCTAGAGATTAAAACACAGTTTTGCGCTCTGAAATTGAAGGACAAACAGCGTGTTTACGAGCAGTGTGGTGAAAACGTTATTTTAACTATCAACACTTCAATAGAACTTGACTTCTTTTTAACTGTAACCGTACAAACAGAACAATTTGTTTTGCAACCTATAAATAAAGAGGTCGTCGTAGATTCAGGTAAAGTTTGATAAGCATTTGGTCTGGTATACTTTCTGTTAACTATTATAACTTGGTCTTTAACATGCCCACATCATCAGCCTATGATAGTCCACTGCTGGACGTAGGCCTTTCCTTTTAACTATGCGTTTAAACGCATTAGGAGGTAAATGCCCATAATTGCCACGCTGGGCAAGCGGATTGGCGATCGCAGTAACCACTATGATAATATGGTATTATTTATTTTATGAGTAAAAATACTACTTTTGAAGCCATTTGTACACGATTAAAATGATTGACGACTAATGATTAATAATTAACAATAAACTTATTTGGGATCACCTTAAATGGAGCGTAACGTCAAATTGAAGTCATCGATAAAAAAATTACGGGCCCTGGTTATATTATGTAGTCATCATCATCATCATCATTTCATTTATTTATCGCCCACTGCTGAGCATAGGCTTCTCTTTTAGTACGCCACTCATCTCAGTCCTGAGCCAATCTAACCCTGATATGTCCTGCAATCTTACGAATATACGCAATATTATGTAGTACTGTTACTTGTTCTGTGGTTATATTATAAAGTTTGGCGAACAACACCGAAGAGGTGAGATATTTATGGCTTCCTCGTAAAACACTCGAGTTTCAGTTGAAACGTAGAAAGTTGTGATTTCTGAAGATTTAATGGAGGTAACGTAATGTACACTTAACTAATTCGAACCGAAGGCCATTATAGAATCATATCAAAATCAAAACTAGTTAGAAATGTCTTACAATCGGATTGATAAGGATACTTTGACACAGTTACTGAGTGGCCAAGGATTCAAATTGTTATTGAGTGTATGTAATAAAAGTACAAAAATAGCAGGTGATTTTTTGTTAGCAGGTAATTTAAATTTCCAGAAGCAATCTATACCAGTCACCGTTTTTTTTTTTAATATTTATTTTCAAAACTACAATTTATGTACATAGATTAAATCTGACTAATCTTCTTAACCTAACCTATATCTAAGATTGGCCCTTGTGGCATTGTACCGAGGATGCTGGCGGCATTTCCTCGCTGTATCGCAATACTGATGCGTTGTGCAAGGAAATCGCCAGCTCTTCGGTTTTTAGTCACGTCAACCAGACGTTATCAAATCTTTAATCACCCAACAAAAATATTATTAAAATATTTAGCAAACGGGTTACTCGCGTAATTTAAGTCGATAATTGCTCGACATGTTTCGATCCATTTAGAGTATCCTCATCATGGAGTACCCGCGACCAAAGCCCGACGTGTACACGTTTACGTATTTAATATTTAAACGTTTCAACATGTACGAGTCTCGCGTTAATTATAATTCTAAAATAGTACATTACGACACAAGTGCGAAAAATATGGAAATCGAAACGAGTGGCGGTGTTTTAAGTCGACGCGAGTTACGTTTTTACTTTTTGCACGTGTCTCGTACCTACGTCGTTTTTTAGTACAAATGGCCCTCCGAAGTTTTGGACCTGACGTAAGATGAGCCACTTCTCACACTACCGCCTAAAAAAACTACCATCTGTACTAAAAATAATATTATTGTTGGGTTTAAATATTATTTTGATTTCGGCATCATAGTTTGTAATTTGTATCCCTTTCTTTAATGGGCCACCTACAAACATGGACTACATGAGAGTTTTTATAATTTTAGTAAGCATAATTTTGCATAAAACCAGCGTGACTCACGCGACCGTAACTATGGCAATATTAGACAGAAAAAAGCTGATTCACCCAAATAACAAAAATAACCAGTTCCATCTGAATTGGTAAGGAAATTTCTTTTTACATACCTTCAGAAACCGTATGTTTCTACCCATAATTGAATATTCTGAAGCGCGTAATGTATTCCCAAATATCCCCATTTCCCCTTTTACTTCATCGTATGTATTTCACAAACAAATTCGCGAAATCACATCGGTAGGTAAACAGCGTAAAAAGCTAAACGAATCAGTTTTCGAACGATTGTGAAAGGACTTATGTGTATACAGGGTGAGTTTGGTGACGTACAAATTACTTGAATAAACTTAATAATAAAACCCGTTGTCGTTATTAAAGGTTAAAAAAAACTCGAAAATTACAATAACGTAGGGTAAAATGCTAAACATATCAGTTTTAGAACGATTGTGAAAGAACTTATGTTTTTAGTAATGTGATTGCGTGCTTTTGTCTATATACATTAAAACAGAGAGACATGCAAAGGGTGCCAGAGATTGCTATAGATGCCAGCTTTGCTAACAAAGTATTAGACTTGCGCAACAATGTGTAAAGTTTCGCTTGATTAGATTCGATCTTGAGCCCTCAGTTACACTATGATTTTACTTCAAGGATTAGTTTCCAAAAAGTTAATGACAATCGTTGCCATAGTTAAAGCTAAAAAGAGTCCCTCGGATAACTAATTAAATCATGACAATACAGCATCCAAATTCCTTGTAATGTGAATGTGTCAACCGTTTGCACAGATATTGGCCAAATACAAAAAAATATATCAAAGTGAAAAATGAAAAAAAAAATAGGTTTTAAATAGCCAAATGTATCCTTCAACAAAACCACCTTGTATACTTTATTACATTATTTCATTTCCATTTGCCTGTCGAATGAAACATATTGTATGTACGTCGTTTACGTCATTCTTCCATGCATAACTTCACCAATTACGGGAGGTAATATTGACGTAACAAATAAGGTAAATCGATTTCCTTAAGACTGAAAGAGCTTTGAATGTCTCTCATTTGGTGACAGGAAGCGAGGAGATTTAGGTGCCGAGGCATGGGCGAGGGCGGAATGGGACTCAAAAATGTAATTAGCCAATTGTGTGCATAGAGAGTTTTGAAGTAGGTAGTATTATTATTTACTGGTTCTTCTCATGACAGTTGTATAGGGTTAGAACCCGTAGTAGATTTTTTTCTCTCTTGATATTGTGTCAGACGACTCGAAAATGCTTATTAATAAGCTTACTTGAATAAAGAATACTTTGACTTTGACTTTACTACCGTCGAAAATTTCCGGAAAAAATCTAGATTTTTGTCAAGTGACTCGTTTTTTCGGATTCTTTTGGAGAATATGAGAATAAATGAATATTGAGGAAAGATCAATTGAAATAGACGGAAGGAATGACAGTGAAAAAAATATTTCTTAAAAAAACTAGAAATACAGATATAACGAAAGTTTCATAAATTCCCAAATAAAACTTTGATATTTTCCTACATTTCAACACTATGCCGAGTATTTTCTTAACATCTTGATGCTTTATATCCATTTGGTTGCCATCTTTATCAATCCATCTAGTTTTTTATACGCATCAAAAACGTCTAGAGGCAGGTGCTCTGATGCTGTCTGGTCTCTAATATACCTATTGGCTACTATTTTTTTTTTCAATATAAAGGCGAATGTAGTACTCATAGTTTAAGCACAAATGCGCTGGTCACAAGTAAGTATATTTACGAAGCATTGACTTATTGATTTTAACATCAATGTTTTGTTTACAATATTTTTTCATTCAAGTATTTCCTTAATTTTATAAACCGTCGTGGAAAAACGAAATAATATTTATTTATTTATTAATTATGCAAAAAATATACAGTATGACAGTATAAACTAAAGCACTGTATTTTTTAAACTACACAATATTAGATACAAAACATCATTATAATATGACTTCACTGCTTGTATTAATTTTGGTGTAAATTTGGTGTAATTCATTTGGTGTTAATGTAAATAAAAACATACGGAATTGACATTTAAAGAAACTCAATCAATCTGCCACTTTTTAACTTTATGACCACTGAGTAGACTCAACAAGTGGCTTACCAGATTTTTTGCTGACTGTTCCCACAAAAAAAAATGAAATTAACCTCAAAGTAAGACGACTATCTCTTATGACTTGTACTAAACGTAAACCGGGAGCTAGGGAGCTCTGATTCCGTAAAAAGTCATTGATTTTGTATTGAGAGTCATTTGGGGCAAAACGGGCTCGACAACTATGGAGGAGGACTATTTAGGTGCAACCTGTTTGTTCACTTACGAACATATAGGATAAGTTTTGTAACCCTACCTGCAAACTTGAAGGTTCACATTCAAATTCCGTCGAGAGTATTATGTGTGTGTTTGTTTATCACAAATTTGAAAGTGTTCCTTAGTCATGGCTATCTATGTATTTAAGCATCTTTATGTATCTATCTATTATGTATGTAATTTCGTTGTCTGGCATCACAAGCCTCACATCACAAGCCTTAATTTGAGCTTACCGTGGGACTAGGTCGATTTGTGTAAGATGTCCCAAGATATTTATTTTATTATTTTCAGAAATCCTTCAAAAATATTTTGAGAAATTTAGTTGGGCTGTTAGAATTCCATATTTATTTTCACAATAAAATATTTCATACAAACTACTAATTTTCAGTAAAAAAAAATTAGTGCTTTAGGTAGATATATTTTATTTTTATATATCATATTTAAAGAATAATTTTAAGATTGAAAAGTGCTTGTTGATTCTTGAACCAATCATCCAATCCCAGAAAGAATATTTCAAAGATTTGGACAATTTATGGCTGTGTGGTGACGGCAGTAAGACTACATTTGTCACCACTCCAACTCCTCCTGCGGGTGTCGTAAGAGTCGACTAAGGAATTGAAGTGTCACTGACCATTATTTGATAAAAGATTTATAATGGGCAGCAGCGTCATCATAGTGGACACATTACTACGATCGGCAATCCGCTTGTCCAGCGTGGCGATTATGAGCATTTACCTCCTAATGCGTATACGTATAGTTAATAAGAGAGGCCTACGTGACCTACGTCCAGCAGTGGACTATCATAGACTGATGAAGTGCGATTTATACATAATAAACAATTTATTAGAAAGCTCGAAAATAAAAAGTCGCCATTAACGTTTCATCATTTAAAGCATAGCTTACCCCGTTAAAACTCGTTACTTAACCTCCAAAGCAGAGGTCCGAATCCGTAATAAATCTCATAAGCCCGTCAAAGCGGCAAATAGGTCGCCATGTCCCCTGGGTGACTTAAAAGCGACGCCATATCTCATTATCTAATGGCAACGGGCTTCGTTGACTGGACTATTATGGAGTAATGGCTTCGTTGACTTGACTATTATAGCGTTCGAGCTAAGTAAATTACTTATAGTTAGTTGCTCAAGTGAAATCAATTTATACACGCATACACAAATACCTTTATTGGTCTGATGACATGGTGAAGATCGGAGGAGTTCGCTGGATGCGGGTGGCGCAGGACCGGTCATTGTGGCAATCTTTGGAGGAGGTCTACGTTGAGCAGTGGACGTCTTTCGGCTGATATAATGATGATGACACAAATACACGTTAAATGTGGGCACTTTCACTTTTAGGGGCACCCTATTAGCGTGACATTAAAAAAACCTTAATTGAAGTCAAGTTCGTCACGAAAATTAATTACGATATCTTTAGGAATTTAAACTTTATCGGCGTTTTTATATTATAATACCGCTTGTAGTTTATAAAATTAATAGCAAAACCAAGCCTTTATTGAAATGTTGCTCTTAATAGCAACATTCAGTGTGCTTGTCGTTACAAATTTCACGCTAATTGACACAGAACAGGGAGCTGTGGAGATCTGAGGGCCTTTGCCCAGCTGTGGGAAGACTAGAAAAAAAAGCAAAGACACTCTTATAGACAGATTTCGTATTTTTTTATAATATTTTCCTAAGTACCTACGTCTTTATGTCGAGAATTAATTAGTTTTAGAGCATCCAAAACAGTCTTTAACTAAAAAGTTCCTCCAGGTTACTTTATATTCTAGATAAGTAAGAAAGTTGTTAATGAACGGCGTATAACCAAGCAGGTAGACGCCATCTTGTAAAAACTTTAGTTCCCACCATTTCGCGCTTCTGTGCACATACATGATAAATATGTGTGTACAGTCAAAAGCAAAATAAGGTGTATGTAAAAATGCTCAAAAACATGTCCAAGTGGACTTGAATTAAAGAGATAATTAATTCGAACATATTTTTTTGCACTCGACTGTACCTACTAAGTGCTTTCTTTAAAAAAATAAAGACTTTGTCATATTATCCAAATAATATAAAATGGTACATTACGACACTAGTGCGAAAAACATGAAATTCGAAACGAGTGGCGAAGTTTTAAATCGACACGAGCTACGAATTTACTTTTTGCACGTGCCTCTGCCGACGTTTTTTAGTACAGATGGCCCTCCGGAGTTTGGGACCTGACGTACCTATAATGAGGCCCTTTTCGCACTAGCGCCTAAAAAAGAACTGTACTAAAAACCGTCGTACGAGACACGTGCAAAAAGGAACTTCGTAACTCGTGTCGATTTAAAACATCATCACTCGTTTCGAATTTCATATTTTTCGCACTCGTATCGTAATGTACTATTTTAGAAAGGTTTTCACTTTTCTATTACTCGCGCGATGCATGCAAGCAATCGCGCGTTTAGACAGCAAGTGTGTTGAAATAGTGCATTTCGATGCAAGTGAAAAAAAAACGAGGGTGATAGTTGGAGCCTGAGTGAAACGAGGGCGACAATCACCCGAGTTAAAAAGAAGTGTTTACACGTTTATCGAACGACATTTTGCATAACAAGTGCCTTAAAAAGAAAAATTAACACACGCGAAGCGTGCGCAAAGTTTATTTTTCCGCACTAGTTAGGAAAAATAATAATAAACTTATCCATGTCTCATCGTTCATATTAATAACATTTTTCATAATAATTATTTGTAATGTTGAGTCCGCCTCCACACTAACGTAGCAGTTTCGGCTCGTTACGGGCATTGTGGTGCCATTACTGCACAGTCGGTTAAATATACTTGTTTTATGCGTTTCTCTGAGCCAGCCATTAAGTTTATTTTCCTTAAGATACTTGTATAGATTGGTCTCTTGTGTTATTTGGTAATTTTCCTCTTTCGAAAAAGACCAATAATAAAATTGGTTTAAACAAATGTTAATAAATGTTTTTTTGCTTTTATTTGGTTCGCACCTTAGTATTTAAAGGCGAGATAGACTTTCCATCTTTTACTAATTATGTTAGCAAAAGAAGGACGGATAGTCAATATCGCCGCGAGATACCTACCTGTCGCTAGAGGTCGTAAATATGAAAGTTTTGACGTAATAACTGTTGTTGGACATTGAAATATTTTTTCTCAACTAATGCGGAGAAGTAAACTTTGCGCACGCTTCGTGTGCGTAAATTTCTCTTTTTAAGGCACTTGTTATGAAAAAAGTCGTTCGATACACGTGTAAAAATTGTTTCACTCGGGCTCCAACTTTCACCCTCGTCGAAAAAAAAATGTTTTTGCACTTGCATCGAAATGTACTATAATATAACTGGGTACATGGATTCGAATCCCAGCCCTGACGTTGTTGAACATGGTATTTTCCTTTGATATTTGTATTTAGGATTGACAATATCTATAGTATATTTGTATTTGGGTGAATCAACTTTTTTCTGTCTGTTTTGCCATGGTTACGGTCGCCTGAGTCACGCGGGTTTTATGCAAATTATGCTACTTAAACTATGCGAATATGCATTTTTCCCTTAGCCCTTTCCTTAATCGCCCCTCTTCAAACATGGGCTACATGCATGATTGCATAATTTTGCATACCGCCGTGTGGTGACGGCAGTAAGAATACATTTGTCACCACCCCAACTCCTCCTGCGGGTGTCGTAAAAGTCGACTAAGGGATTGAAGTGTCACTGATCATTATTTGATAAAGATTGATGATGAGCAGCAGCGTCATCATAGTGGACACATTACTGCGATCGTCAATCCGCTTGCCCAGCGTAGTGATTATTGGCATTTGCCTCCTAATGCGTCTATATGCATAGTTAATAGGAGAGGCCTACGTCCAGCAGTGGACTATTATAGGCCGATGATGATAATGATAAATTTTGCATAAAACCAGCGTAACTCGGGCGACTGTAACCATGGCTACAGACAAAGTTGATTCCCCCATTTTTAGTAGTTAGAACACGAAAAACAAACCTTGACGAGTCGGCGATTGAGTGTAACTTACCCAAAATAGCCTTTTTTAGTACAGATGGTGTCTTTTTTAGGCTCTTGTGCGAGAAGTGTGTCATTTTACGTCAGGTCCAAAACTTTGGTGGGTCATCTGTACTAAAAAACGTCGTACGAGACACGTGCGAAAACGAAATTTATAACTAGTGTCGATTTAAAACACTCCCTGTCGGTCGTGTTTTAAAACATCGCCACTCGTTTCGACTTTCATGTTTTTCACACTTGTGTCGTAATGTACTATTTTCATCTTATTTACTAAAAGCAGTTTCAAGCTAACGCCACTTAATGTCGATAAGCTTTAACAGAAGCTTCGAATATCGCGGTCGTTAAGGTGCCTGAGCTGTTAAGGGGCCGTGAGTGATTGTGCGTTAAGGGGAAGTACTAACCCTAACGTGGCAGTGTAACATAGTGAGGTCACCCAGCTATGTTATTCTCTTATTCACACATTCGACGCTGCGTTCGTCAACGAGCTCGACGTCGAGGCAGTCTTCACTTCGACGTCGACGCTACGGAAAACGGTATTCAATAACGTAGAACAGCTCGACGTCGAACTGTAGGCGGTGACAGCCGATGATTTATTTTTATTTTTTTTTATTCATTTTATTATTCAATTTGTTTACATCGGCATTACAGCGAACCAATACACCGAATGATGACAGCTCGACGCTGATTAAGCATCTCCAAATCGTCGATTTTTTTCACTTCTTCTAATAAAAAACACGTTATGCTTAATCTAGCAGCTATTTTATTCATGCGTCTCGACGATAAAATCCTAGCTTTTTGATTTGACATTAGGAATCGAGGCTGTGAACGAGGTTATGAGCGAGTTCGTTGCTGTTTTTCGTTAGAAAATTCAAAGTTCGTACATTAAACGTCAATCTCTCGACACAGTGTAGAGTTCCAGCTCACGCCGCATTCGTCGCCGAGCACTAGTTTCGTTTAAAGTACATTAGTGAATACCTTTTTTAGGCTCGACGCTACCGCAGCGCTGACAGAGCGCTGATAGCAAGGCAGTTTCCTTGGTGAATAACACTGCAGGGCTAAAGCAACCGTGTGTTGTAGTTAAAGACAAAACAAGGTGTAAATAAAAATGCTCAAAATAATGTACAATGCACTTTAATTCTGTGTAATCAGAACGTCGTAAAATATTTATACGAAGATTCTTTCTATACTTAATTTTACAATTGACTGTATATGCAGCTAAAAAACAATTTCCTTTAATTATTGCTTAATTATTCAAGAACATTCCCTAAGGATATTCACAATTTTCGAAAATTTTATTACGTGTTTTGTCTCATTTGGGGCTTGTGGTCTATCTCAGAGTTATCATTATTTTGTTACAAAAAAATAACCCAAGAAACAGCTCTAGTTACAATACCTGCCCCTTAAGATAATTCCCGCTTAACACAGAAATGTCTTGAATCTTGCACCTCAGGTATTACAACCGCTATTATGAACTAAATAGCTTGTCGCAAATAATAGTAAAAGCTGTTGCAAAACACCTTTAACACATTTTTAATGAGACTTTTTATTTCATTTCATCGTCAACCAAAGTACTTAATATGCGTTGAATTTAAACTTGTATATACGGTGTAACGTCAGCATTCCGAAAGATTTTAATCCTGGATTCCTGACCGTATTTAGAGTCTTTAATGTTGTATAAAATTTCCTGGATTCGGCTTGGTTTCAGAGATAATGAACCTTTTTTCGAAATAAGTTTTTCGACGTAACACGTCGTTTAACTTCTTTTGGATTACAATGCTACCACAATGTGTTCTAATATTACCACACCTTTTGCCAGACAATCAAAAAATACGAATAGACTTAGACGAAATAACCTCTACCTAAAAAAAAACAATTGAAATAAATAATTTAAACAAATTGTTGTTATGATAAAAAGTACTGGAAATGTTAAAAAGTATTCAAATCGGTCTAAAAAAAAAAGAAAAAAAAAACATTTTTTTTATTTTTTTTTTATTTTTTTTATAATGAAACGGTTAAACTCACGTGTGCTTAGTCACTACGTGCGACATGTTTCGGAGAGCCTAGGTCCCCATTATCAAGCACTGAGCCCGGGTTCACGCCTTGCGACTCCCTGATAACCTAGGCTGTCTGTAAGATGTCACGCATAGTGACTAAATACACGTGATTTTTACTATTTACTATTTACACTTACATGCATGTTTTACTACGAGTACTAGAGTGCTTCATTTTTGCAATTTTGTAGGATGTTCGGACCAATAAAGGAGCTTTAAGCTCCAAAGTAATAAGAAAACGAATAATCATTTTGCCTTTCTTGAACATCGTACTACGGTAGCGACCCCTAATTTTTGTTTATAATAATTGAAAAAAAAAACAAGTATGTTTTATTTATCAAATAACAAAATGAGAGGGTGCCCCATAGAATTTTGCAATTGGGAGAACATCCTACAAAATTGGAAAAATAAGAAGCATCCTAACGAGTATAATTTATAAATCGACTTGTTTTGTCCGGTTTACCCGTATGAAAATATTATGATAATAATTAGACCGCAGAAATATTTAGTGAAAATGATCCACAAAACCAGTTTTGCATGTAAAATACGTTATAACATATTTTTCGCGTTATTATATTATATTATCAGTTAGCTAACGAGGTTGAAATTATCAATTATGACGAAATACTGATATGAAATTAGTTATATTTAAAAATTAATTACAACTTTCAGATTTAAATACTTACAAATTGGAATGAATAATCTATGGTCTATGTGACGTGAACTGGAGTGGAGTATATTTGCGTCAAAAGCAGACGAACGTCAGTTTCGAAAGTTACATGTAATTTATACGAAAGATTCGAAACTTTCGAAATACATAATATGAATCTTTCGCCATTTTCATTGCTAATCAAGATCAAAGTACATGCCACATACCTCACCACGGAGTAACCGGCAGTGAGACAATCAGAGTCGTTCTCGACGGCATAATTGATGGCCCAGTGGGACTAACTGCGCTTTAATTGACAGTCAAAAGCCGAGTTATTGGCTGGCTGTATTGCTCAATAGACGGATATTCTATGCAGACATTGGCATAATTATGTGAAGGGCTTCATCTTCATGTACGGCACTAATACATGTAAACCATATCCGACGGATTACGATATAATTCGAGAATTACGAATTCTTGTTAAAATATCAGTTTTGTTATTAAAACCAAATTATTTGGTTATTTGGGTGAATCAACTTTTGTTGAACACTGTCTGTTATTGCCATGGTTACGGTCGCCTGAGTCACGCTGGTTTTATGCAAAATTATGCTACTTAAAGTATGCAAACATGCATGTAGTCCATGTTTGTAGGTAGCTCATTAAGGAAAGGTCTTATTAACACCAGAAAAATGCATGTTTGTATAGTTTAAGTAGCATAATTTCACAAAAAACCAGCGTGTGTCAGGTGACCGTAACCATGATAATAACAGACAAAAATTCACCCATTTACGTTACAAATTTAAAAAAATCTTCCTTTGTTCAAAAATAAGCATAAAATTCAAAAGAATGAAAAATCAGAGAAGTTTGGATTAATATAAAACTAGCCTCTCATCATTAAAAAACTTTCTGCAAAAGCAAAACTACAGGTTTTTTCTTATAAAGCTCAAAGTGAGCTTCAAAGTCACCGTAGTTTCAATCATAAAGTAAATAAGTAAAGCAAAGTTGTTTTGATGTAAAACCTTTGTAGTAAAAGACAACTTTCACCAATAAAGTAAGTGCTATTCTTTCTATTACAATATTATGTTATTTCAGTAACTAAATCTACCATTGTTGAATTATCGAGGGTATGTAAGGGCTTGTAGTGATGATGTATTGTCGTCTGGTGATAGCAGTAAGAATATTAAGAAGTTTAAGCACCAACACAACTCTTCCCGTGGGTGTCGTAAGAGTCGACCAAGGGGTTGAAGTGTCACTGATCATTCATTCATAGAAGATTGATGACGGGCACCAGAGTCATTATAGTATAATATTATATTTTTCCAAATGAGTTTGCGCCCAACAGTCAAGTGCCAAAATAAGTATCGAAAGGATCCGCTCATAAAATATGTTACGAATTTCTTATTACACAGAATTAGAGAGCACTGGGACATGTTTTTTGAAAAAAAATTTGTACACCTTATTTTGTTTTTGACTGTACAACGAACTTCATATGTACAACTTCGTATGTAAATGTACAGTTACGAAAAGATCAGAAAAAAAACCGGCCAAGTGCGAGTCGGACTCGCGCGCAAAGGGTTCCGTACCATTATCAATTTATTATTAAAAAATACAGTTAAATCAACCTACCTCAAAAACTATAAGAGATAATTGTATCAAACCAAAAATCGTTGATAGAGCTTATTAATGTGCATAACATATATTTTTTTCAGAATTTTATATCGCGTAGTTTAAAAAATAGAGGGGGTGGGACACATTTTTCAGACTTTGAGACCTGATATCTCGAAAACGATTTGCTTAAATAAAAATGTGATGTATAAACCTTCATATAATTTTCAAAGACCTTTCTATTAATACCCCACACGCTTATGTACAACTAAAAAAAAAAATCTATCCCTCAGTTACATGTATGGAGGGCCCCCACCCCAATGGTTTTTTTACAATTTAGTATCACATTCCTGTAGCGGTTTATACAACACATATCCTTACCAAATTTCGTTACTGTAGCATTTATAGTTTCCGAGTAAATTGGCTGTGACAGACGGACAGACGGACAGACGGACATGACGAATCTATAAGGGTTCCGTTTTTGCCATTTTGGCTACGGAACCCTAAAAAGTTGATTCTGTTTCCTTATCTGGATTTAATTTAAAACTAGCCAATTAACGTTGATATAATCGCCAAAAGCGACTAAAATAATCCACAAAACGTCTGATATTAGTCAAGGCTATACTTAAAACTATATTCTTAACTTTTGTTCTATTCAATAATAAAGTAAAAAAGAATCCAAAACTTTTTCTAGATAATGTTCGTGTAATGTAATTGTATAAACTTTGAGCAGCAAACTTTACTACCCAGTTGACGCTGATACATTTCAAATAGAGAAGTTGTGTTTTTTCACCTAATCTCTTGGTGTTGTTCTAAACCCTCTAATGCATACCATCATCATTAGACGTCCACTGCTGGACATAGGCTCAATCAATGATCGCCAATAAGACCAGTTCTGTGCTGCTTGCCTCCAGCGGGTTCCCGTGACCTTGACCAGGTCGGCCATCTTGTGGGAGGTCTGCCCACACTTTCGGCACGTGGTCGCCAGTCCAGCAGTTTCTGGCCCCATCGGCCATCTGATCTTCTGGCAATGTACCCAGCCTACTGCCACTTAAATCTGGCAATTCTGATATTAATGCATGTACAGTCAAGTGCAAAAATAATTCTCGAAAGTATCCGCTTATAAACGCAGCTTATTTTGCCTTTGACTGTAACTGCCTAAAACGCCTTTTTAATTTGCAACCTAAACAACCAGTCCATAGAATTCAAAACCAAAGTGACTTTATTATATAGCTCTGGGTAAATTTAAGGGTTAATTTTGCTAAATTGTCGCGTGATAAGACGTTCCGATTGTTCTGATGATAATGTGTTTTATGTTTGGTGCTAACTTTAGTAATTTGTTTTCAGGTAATACTAGAATGGAAAGGTGCCTAGGAAATGTATAAATGTAAGTTTTACAGTTAGTATAATCTTCAGAGATTATTGATGCCAGGGTGCTGACAAATATCTGGAATGGGTACAATTTGCCAATCGGTAGCGCTTAATCGTCAATCGTAAACGAAAGGCAGGTTACTGTCTTTGTCGCACTAATATGTAACAGTGACAGAGAGGGAAAATTACGATACGCTACTAAGCGTTAGCGATTGGCAACTTGGCTAAGCATTCTGGCATCTATTGTCACGGTGTTCGGGATTATTTAGAAACACAGGCCTACTACCGCAAATACTGAAGTTTGTTATTTTCGGGATTTGTCTCTGTTTTGCGAACTTTAGTGTTCACGATAATATACCAGACAATCTATCAGCCATCGTAATTATCAAGTGTTGTATTGGGACTAATAAATACTGTCTTTTATGAACTTTTACATAGTTTATAGAAACGTCACAAAAACTAAACTGCCTTCTTTACGTTTTATATGAGGATTGTAATTATATATGCAAAAGAAAATCGTTTAGATGCCCGTAACCTTCAGATATTATCAGAGGGGTCAAAAATAATGAATGATAAATGATGAACGAATGAGATTGACGTTGACTTTTTAACTTTTGAACTTATGATAAAATCTTTTATAAAAGCTGAGGAGTTATACAAAACTTGTATAACAAGTCTAAAATAGTACATTACGACACAAGTGCGAAAAACATGGAATTCGAAACGAGCGGCGATGTTACGAACACACGACACGAGTTACGAATTTCCTTTTTCCACGTGTCACGTACGACGTTTTTTAGTACAGATGGCCCTCCGAAGTTTTGGACCAGACGTAAAATGAGCCACTTCTCGCACTAGCGCCTAAAAAGGCATCATCTGTACTAAAATAGCATTTCACTGTTCTGGGTTCAAATCAAGGTGAGAGCACCTCTCGGTGTATTTCACATATTCCTTGCCTTGCCGTGTGATGACGGCAGTAAGAATACATTTGTCACTGCTCCAACTCTTCCCGTGGGTGGCGTAAGAGTCGACTAAGGGATTGAAGTGTCACTGACCATTCTTTGATAGAAGATTGATGATGGGCAGTAGCATCATCACATGGACACATTACTGCAATCGCAATTCCACTTAGCGTAGCAATTATGGGCATTTAGTTCTTAATGCATATGGAGATACCTACGTCCAGCAGTGGACTAAGATAGATGATGTGATGTGACACGAATAGTACCAAAATTACTAGTAAAATAACCGAACCCGTGTTACCCCCATCGCAAAATTGCCGATCACGCTCGCAGCATTGCCACTAGGAATGTTCTGGAGCGAGAGTCAAGTCTCTGTTTTAAACGCCACCCAATGTTCGATGCAAAAGCCTACAGCAGTGGCGTTACAATCGGGTGGCAGGGCTGGCAAAATACCATGGACCCCCGACCCAAGAGGGCCCCGGCCCAAGAGGCAATGAATTTACAGGACCACGAGCATATTTGTATGTAGTGGACCAAGAACCAACAGAGCTGAAAGTGGTGTCATTAAATAGGTATTTACATTTATTTCATTTCATTCTACGGGCACTATGTTCAATTCCATTGCAAAACTGAGATATTTGTATTTTAGTCAGAGTAAATACTATGATGAATGGTGTCTGGACGACGGTGATTTACTTAGAGAATACCCGCAGAACGCCTTACTCATATAAAATTATCCAATGGAATTCAACTTTGCACCCATT
>JALPQI010001376.1:0-11043 GCA_025490895.1 Thaumatotibia leucotreta | reverse complement strand
TAATTATTATTCTTAAGTAGTTATTGTTTTTTAATTTACTTGCATTGGCATGTCTCATATTTTAAATAAATGGTAAAAAGACCTAAGAAAAACCGAATTATAGATACTCACTATAACCCAGAACGTAATCCACAAAGAAAAATATTTGGTAGCCATTAATATCCTAGGTTCTTTCTTCTGTTCTTCCGTAACTTGAAAATATAAGTACAGTCCAGTCACAAAAACAACACTAAAATGTATCAAACACGCGTTGTAAAAACCGATTCGTAAAACCAAAGACCATTTTGAAGTTTTTTTCCGTTGGTTTGTGTATTTGACGGCTTCCATGTTTTAACACGTCTATAGTGAATTCTGGTTTATTTGCAACTAGACATAATAATAACTCAAGGATAACTAGGACTAGGAAATAAAATGTTGTTTTCAAATAACATTGACGTAAAAATAGTTAAAGTTGAGACGCGTTGACCTTGTGTGACATTAGGTGAAGACTTCAAAACCAAATGGATGTTTCGACTCGCTAAGAATTTTCAGGCTGATAAATATGACTATGTAGTATGTACCTACTAAGTCCAACAAGTTCTGGCAGCAGAAAAACTTTTTTTTTTCTACTTTTCTTTTATACGATATTTCATCATCATCATCAGCCTCTTTCAGTCCACAACTGGACGTATGACTCTCCTATTAAATACCGCGTATGTCACATTAGGAGGTACATGCCCATAATCGCCACGGTGGGCAAGCGGGTTGGCGATCGCAGCACTATGCATATGTATCGACAGTAACATCAAATTATTGGCGTACCTAGGTAAAAGATATAATATGAGTAAAATGAGTAAAAATGCAGCTAATTCACCATGGTTTCTGAACCCATTTTAAAGCACTTAGAATATTGAGTTTAGATAAAGTAGTGTATGCAACTATACGTATAATTAGGCTTTAAAACACTTGTGTGAACCCATTATGAAGCTCGCTACGCTTGTTTCATAAAAAGACACTCGTGTTTTAACTACACCGTACGGCTGTATAAACTACTATTTACTGCCCACACCACGCCGCAATTTGATACACTATAATATACTTACGAAATTCCAAATGGTCAGGTACGCCGGAAAATAAGTGTACGCCATCAAAATCAAAGGTTCCTCGGCCAATATTCTAGCCGTTAGCCGAGTCAATATTAAATAAACACCAAAAGCAAAAACTACATTATGATGTAACAAAACCACTGTATGAAAAAATGTCTTTAAAAACAACATAATGCTATTTTTCTTAGTTTCCGCCATCTTCGAATTGCCGATTAACTTTTTCAACCAACTTTTTATTTCAAGAAATTCTCAATTAGATTGTCTTTTGAATCAACTTTTTTTACGTTTTTATCTTATGTGCATAACGTTGTGATTTTTAATATTTATTTTAATTAACAAGCGATATAAATAAGTTATTTTGTTTAGGTATAACTTTGTCTGACGCTGTTATTAAACTGGTTGTATGTCAGAAAAATAAGTTGGAGTAAATGCATAATTTGCCCTATGAAGGTGAACGAGTCTGTAAGGAAAAACATCTTATGCTAGTTTTTTTACTATTTTACGATACTCGACATGAAGATTATGATGAAAGGTCAGAAGTCATCGAACCAATACTAAAGGTAAAAAATACAATTTTAAAAATTATAACATATAAATATCTAATATTTATAATTTATATAACATTAAGTAGTGTGACTACTTGTAAAAGAAAACACAAAACAAAATATTTAGTAAAAAGTAATTTGATTTGCGTTTCACAAAATACTTCAATAGATGGCAGCACCAGGTTGCTTAGACAAGTTGCTAACGCTTAATCGTCAATCGTAAACGAAAGACAGCTAACTGTCTTTGTCGCACTAATATAAAAGAGAGACGGAGAGGGAAAACTACGATACGCTACTAAGCGTTAGCGCTTGGCAACTTGGCTAAGCATCCAGCTCTCTCTCTATACCAGAAAACCGAAAAGTATTCGGATGAAGATGCGTGTAAAATAATATTGCTTGCCCTTAGAGTACGGTCAAAGGCGCCTAGCCTAGTAAGAGATTGCATATACCCGAGAAATTTGACTTGTTGTTGCTAAGACCGAGTGGCTGAACGGTACAGGCATCAAACGCGAAAGCTGAGTACGTCGTTTCGATTCCCATCTCGGACGTTAGTGATCATGATCTATTTTTCTTTGGTGTATAACATCTATTGTTAAAATAAACAATACAAGGTGCCCACGAGGAACGGGAAAAATTCTAACAGCATATTCCTGAGACTAAAAGAAGTAAAAAATGTTAGATGAGTTTTGGTCTAATCTACAAAAAAAAATTGTTTTTTTGATGTTTTGAATGCCTTAATACACAAAAAAAGGATTATATTAAAATCAAACCATCGTAAAAAATGCACTCTAAAGATTTTTTTTTACATTTGATGTCAATGAAGTGTGACAAGACTAAGACAACATGGTGACAAAATCGTTTCCTAAAATACGTTTATCATAGCTCATAGCGTAACGATCTAATATGGTTTTAAGAAAAAATCTCTCTTAAAATAGACTGAATCCAGAAAACTTCATACGACATTTTTAACTTCAAATTTAGTCAGAAATCCGCTGTTGAATTTTTTCCCTTTTCTCATGGGCACATTGTATACTAATTCTTAAATATAAATTGTTTTGCCTAATATTTATACATACGTACGCACTGGTTTATTAAGGTTAAGGCTAACATACTAACAAATACAAGTAATGGAACGGAACGCGTGTCATCCCAATGTCATATAACATACTGATTTTGGAGTTATCATCATTATCGAATCGCAATCATTGCATTATAAATAAATAAACAAATAATAAATATATTGGGACATCTTACACAAATCGACTTAGCCCCACGGTAAGCTCAATTAAGGCTTGTGTTGTGGGTACCAAGCGACGGTATTATGAAAACTGATATTGTATATAGCAACGTAGAAAATGTTAGTCGCCATCAGATATGGTGTATATGTATTGCGGCTGTTGTTGTTGTTGTTGTATTCTGGCCATTTTTTTCCGCAACTCGACATCGCGCCGGAACATGCGCGGTGTTAAGAAAAGCGCCCGGTTCCCATCTTGGCACAATTGAACAATTGTTTTTAAGGGGCATTTTTGATCTGGCGTTAGGTATACATCCATGCTGTATGTTACCTGGGTAAACAGATCTTATTGTTGATGGCGCTTATGGCATTATGTGCGTAAGTTTGTATACAAATCGCGCCACGTAAGCGCCATCGACCATAAATTAAGGTCCACTTACCCAGATAACGTCACATACAATGTGTTTCCATAACCCGGAAATTTTACGAAAATGGGTAATAATACGCATTACTAGCAATCGTTTTCAATTATTAACATTTAACAAATAATTAAATTGACCGTACAATTAATTTTATTTCGCGTGTACTGCTTAGTTGTCAAACGTTGTGAGTGGATGCGATCTGTCATTGTCAAGTGCAAATTAACGATTCATTTTGAAGTACATAGCTTCTCAATTAAATTTTCTTAGAAAGTTAATTACTTTTAAAATCAGCATTTTGAATCGAATAATGTTCACGGTTTAGCTAGAAATCTGCATTCCTCGGTTTCGATAAAAGCCAGTATCATAGACACACACTGTACACCGTGTTTATTGATTTCCGTTAAATTAAAAGGAAGCTAAACCTACCTAGATAATTAGGTCAAAAATAATCAATTTGTCTAAGAAACTAGTATCTTAACTCTTACTGTTAATGAGTTATTCAAAAAATAAGTTTAATGACTGAACAACTGTATTGCAACCATTATTACATCCTAATGAAACTTATTTTGACATGTGCCGTCAGGCACCAGAGATCTTATTCTTAAGGTTATCTCACACTCACCATTTCATTTATTATGTATGAAAACGAAAAAAATATTTTTTTTCGTCGCAGACTTACCATATTCCATAAGGTCCCATAAGCCGGGAAATACGTGAAAGCCATCTTAATGAAAGGATCCTGTAACTGCTTTTCCGTAGCCGTGTTGAATATGTAAACTCCATACCCGGACACAAAGTCGAAATGCACAAAACCGATCAAATGGAACACTGTTTCTATAAACCACAGGGATTTTGATGGCTGGCTGATTTTAGACATTATTAATTTACGATTTTAGCTGTGGCGACCTTAGTACTTGATAATGAGGTCCTAGACCAACGTTAGTATCAAGTATCTTGACATAAAGCTGTGTGAAAACCTTTTCAGCGACGCTTTAATAAATATTTAAATTGTATGTTTTAGTTTGTACTAATATGTATTATGTGGTTTTAGTTTGTTTGTATTTTAAGCGCACTTAACAAATTATTTTTCTTTATTTCTTCTTTCTCTTCTATGCTCTTCAAAATATGTCACGCGTAGTGAATTTAACCGTTTCGGTAATATTAATTTGAAACAAATTATTTTTGATTTAAGTAAAATCTGTAATTAATTTTAATGTTAGTAAATATACTTAGATTTATCTCAATCTTTTAAAATAGTAATTTATTTGGCTTTATTTTATTTTAATATTGATAATATCAACATATTTGATACTATGTGTAATGTTCAACAGCGCTTTCTAAAGACTGATGAAAATTTTATTATTAAAAATTATTGGAATAGGTATTCAATTATGATTACGTACTCTAACAGAGGTCATTGCAAAAATAATCGACTCTTAGTTTAAATATTATATTTTCATGTCAATTAAAACGAGAAAATGTGTAATGTTTATATTTAAATATGCTGTCAGTACCTACACTTATTTTTGAAATAACTAAATTCTGAATTACCTATCAAGGTCAGTTAGATATAAATGCATAAGTACACTTATTATTTTTCTAATGCACTTTTTCATGT
Organism: Thaumatotibia leucotreta; assembly: GCA_025490895.1. NCBI lineage: Eukaryota > Metazoa > Arthropoda > Insecta > Lepidoptera > Tortricidae > Thaumatotibia > Thaumatotibia leucotreta. The sequence continues at coordinate 6,139 of JALPQI010001376.1, read as the reverse complement.
ATTTCGTAACTAAATACCAAAAGTTAGTTACAATATTATCGTCTTACTTTGAAAATTGAATAAAAAATATTCAGCAAATAGCAAATATTCAAATTGATAAATAGCGTGGTTATAATTAATTTTAAATTAAATTATTGCGAAACTTAAAACAAGTGCAAAAGATACATGATACACGTGCAAAAAGGAAATTTGGCACTTCCTGCAGTCTTGTTTACATTTATTGCCACTCGTTTAGTTGATACTTAATTTTTTACGCAGTCGTATCGTAATGTACTATTTTCACTTAATTTTTTTCGCACTTGTATCGTCATGTACCTACTATCTTTTATGGCAAATTTTTTTCAGTCGTTTTTCGATGTAGTATAAAAAAATAAACTTACCGCATTCCAGTTGGTTCCATAGCACATCACATATTTCTTCATCATTAATATCAAAGGCTCCTTCAATTGCTCTTCAGTAAGATTAAGTAATGTCATCGTGCCGTAAACATTGATGAACAAAAAACACACCAAGAGCAATAAATGGAAAACTGTCTTGAAAAGTGTGAGTAAAACTGTCTTTTCTCCAACAGCCACATTATCACTTATAGCTTGTATTGTTTCGGTTTTCGATTTCACCATTTTTTTATGTCCATATATATCTGTGCAGTCAAGGTAATATTTTGGTGTGGTATGTATCTGTAATGTAGTTGTACAGTCAAGCTAAAGATTTATCCCCTTATTTTGGGTCATTAGGTCATTATGCTCGTTGGGGGTGAGGTGTTTTCATACTAAATGTCACGTGATACATGTCATTTAGTATGAAAACAGCTCACCGGCCGAGCATTGGTTATTACCTATCAATTTGGCGTTTTTGGTCATAGAGTTTAGTTGGCCCCTAATTTCATTATGTAAAGAGGAACTTAGATATATTTTTTGATTTTAGCAGTGCACTATGTAACAAAGGTTTATTCACACTAATAATTGTATTTTTTCCTTGGATATTCTAAAATAATCTTTGAAAACAACTCTTGCCATATGCTGCCGATGCATATGTTTGAAATAGGTATAAATGTGTTATAGTACCTTGTTTTAAGAAATAGAGATATACAAAACACGTCTTAGAAGTGTCTAATATTACTGGCAAAATTTGGTTCATTTTGATTTTGACATGAAAAAAATGTACACAAAATTCATTGTCTGGAAAATAGACTTAATGAAATTCTCCATTGAAAACGCCAATTTCACAGGTAATTAAATGACCTAATAGTAATCTGTCTTTTAATAAATCACTTTTAAATTATAAATATTGTCATATACCAAAGAAAAAACGACCAAGATCACTAACGTCCGAAGTGGGGAGGTGGGTCCCCACCTCGAACGTTTGTGATCTTGTTCGTTTTTGCTTTGGTATATGACATCCAATATTTATAATTTATATAGTATTAAGTAGTGTGACTACTGGGGAAAAAATGAAAGCACAAATCATAATATTTAGTTAATAAATAATAAGATTTGTGTACCTATTCACAATACGTTCAAATCACTTTTAAATAAGATATTAAAATACTTTTTTATTTACGGAACACGGAAGCTTGATAGCTTAACGGATTATGTTTGTCGACTAATAATTAAAACAAGCAATTGACTCTGAAGGATGACGTATTTTGAATTAAGTATCGTGGTTCTGTGGGCAATAGAAAAACCATTTTCTGTGAGAACAATGGAACATAATTTTCACACCTCATGCTCGTCAAAGCCGGATTATATGTCATATAAACCTCACGTAAAGCAAGACATCATATACCTAAACAAAAAGGTTATAATGTTGTATGAAATTTCATTATTACCCGCCGGGCGATAAAGTAATTACACTTTATTGCTATGGCAATAAAGCCTAATTTCGTTAAGCAAAATGTGTAAGCACCGCCCGAAAATCGAGTGCACGGCTCGGCGCGCGCCGCCATAATGCGAGCGAATATCGTTTTGTCTAAAATTCTAAATGCATCTTTGGAGAAATCGGTTGAAGTTGATATTGGATTTTCTAATTTGTTGGTTATGTACATCACATGTAATACATAATATCAGTTCTTAAAGCTGTAACATGAGTTGGAAAGTAAAGGATACGTTACGTTTTACTCGATACGTAATGCATTATATCGCGCCTGGGTCAAACTTAAAATCATGTTACGAGTCTTTCCGGTGGACGATCTAAAAGTGAAGGCCTATAAAGCTTGATTTTCTTATGAAAGCCTTGTTTTCATTAAGATGTCCTCCTTTTACATTGCTTTGTATGATAAAAATCATTACTATCTGTTCACAGGCTGTTAACTATCGACCACAGGGAAGAAAAAGTGCTTGTTCAGCTGAACTGTAGAGCCCCTCTTTCCTGTGGCCAATAATAAGCAACTGGTAGGAGTGTAGTCGTAATTTTTATCATACAATTCAATAGGAGAGAAGTGCCTTTAAAGAAGAAATAAGGGTTTAATAAGAAAATTAACTCTCGTAGCCCTTAACTTTTAAAATGTCCACCGGAAAGACTCGTAACATGATTTTAAGTTTGACCCGCCTGCACTGACATATTGGAGCGAGCGCGATGGCCTGCTTTACGTATCGAGTGAAACTAACGTTACCGATACTTGCAATGTCACGGTACGGCTACTGTTCGCAGTATACTTAGCCTACGAACAAATAAATCATGGAAGCCGCACGCCATAGTAAATTGCCTTTCAAAAACGGTCCTGAATCTTAGTTGACAACTGTCACCCTCTTCAATGCATCACGGCAATGAATTTCAATGTCAACCTATAAAAACTTACACCGCCATCTAAAAATACATGTAAATGTAGTTGTGATTGGTCCATCAAAGTTTTGATTGGCTTTATTCTATAAACATTTGTCAAAGATGTTGCGCTGAAATATGCGCGGTGTTTTAAGAAAAACGCTATGTCCACTTGTCCAGCCCATCTTTACATAATTGAACAACTGTTTTAGGGGGCATTTTAAGCTGGCATAGACGTCCATGTTATATATGGTCGCAGATACTTAGCACATGATTGGTACGTCAGTTGTGTCGCTGCGAGATTTCCCATCTTTTACCAACTATTATGAATAAAAGAGTGATGGATAGTCTATCTCGCGACGACATATTGTCACATAGATCCTGTGCTAAGCCTACAGGACCGTATCTGTAACTATCATCTCACGCTTGACATTTGTAACATCCTAGACCGGTTCGAGATAATGATATAAACAATTTCAATGTCGCAAACCGTGACGTCGCATGTCGATGATTGTCGGTAATTATGACAATAATGACAAAGGAGTACTGGGGAGTGTTCGTTATATAATCACGGTACAATAAATACGGCCGTGTTGAAACCGAACGGCAGTATGAATATATTTGTCACCACCCCAACTCGATTAAGCGAATGAAGTCAATTGAAGACAATTTGATGTTATCTCAAAAAAGGTTTATAACAAAATTGATAGGTACATTAACAAATATCTACACAAAAAGTTATGCTGAATGTAAGAAACACATCTCGAAATGGCTTCTGGAAAAAACTATGATGAGACAGAGTCAATTATTTGTGAAAATAATAATGATAAAAAAAACTCCACATTTTATTATTCCGTATACCGTTTCCGATTTATTATTATTTAACCGTAGATGAACATAATTATTGTAATCTAGACCTAAGGTACCCATAAGTATACCTTATCTTCTGAAACTGCTGTTAGTAATAAGTATTTAAGTATTTATGTCTTACAGGTATATGGACAAAAGCTTTGTATAATTCTCTTGTCTTTCTTTAATTAAGTAGTTAATATTGATTGTTTTTAACTAAATGCAATTTGGACAAAGAGCGAATTCTCCTAATACAAGTTACAATTAAAAGGAGAGTTCGACCCACTTAAGTTAAGATTTGTTGAAAATAAATACAATTTTATTTTTTGAGAAAGAAACACGGTGCCATTAAAAGGATTGCGATGTTTTCTCGCCGTGCGCGTTGCACTGTCAAGACAATGCCGCAGTAAATGCACCTCAATATCCCATCATCAGATCGATCCGATTCGGTGGCAAATTTGCGAAACTTACATAGAGATTGTTCTCGGCAATTAAAATTTTACAAGCAATCTAATCATGCAAGAACGATTGTATATATATATACATGCCTTTTGATTGTATACATATGATTCCGTGTGGTGACGGCAGTCAGAATACATTTGTCACCACCCCAACTCCTCCAGCGGGTGTCGTAAGAGTCGACTAAGGGATTGAAGTGTCACTGGCTATTATTTGATAAATATTGATGATGGGCAGCAGCGTCATTTTACACACATTACTGCGATTGCCAATCCGCTTGCCCAGCGTGGCGATTATGGGCATTTACCTCCTAATGCGTTTGTACGCATAGTTAATAGGAGAGGCCTACGTCCAGCAGTGGACTATCATAGGCTGATGATGATGATGACATGCTTTTTAAGGTATATTTTAAGCTTTGTTTACTCAATTGTGAAATACAATATTATTCACAACATTTTTTAATAAGTTCTCATGGAAACATTCTCAATGAGAACTTACTCTTAAATTCTCATGAAAGTTCTCGGAAATTTTTGATTTTGAGAATGTTCTGCAATTTTAGAATGAATAAGTCTCACTAGAGTTTTGTGCTAAAAACTTACCGCGTTCCAAATAGTCCCATACGCCCACACATACATTTTCGCCATTTTGATTAACGGCTCCTTCAACTGTTCCTCACTAATACCCCAATAAATCACAACACCATACACATTTGTGAAACAAAAATGCGCAAAAAACACAGCATGGAAACATGTCTTTATAATTTTGAGAGGTTTCAGGTTAATTTTCGAAATTAAAACACAGGAGTAACTGTATAGCGTGTACTGGTCGGTTACAGACTGGCTGATGACACATTTCTTAAACTACCCTTTATTATAAACACTACATCCCTCCACCAATAGTTATAAACAAATTCTAAAATACATAAGAAACAGCTTGTATTCGTTAAAAATCGGGATTTGGATATCTAGTACTCCTTAATGGATATCGTCGAGTAAAAACGTTTGTTTGGGTCGGTTGATCAGTATTCACCACTGGTGGTATCTCATTACTGTGTGAATCGTGTGGTTCGTCAAGGGCTGCTGTGGCTTCCTGCGATCCAGGCTGTGACGTCGGCGAAGCCGCACTCGTGAACGAAACGTCGGACACGACGACATCGTCGTCCTCCTCCCCCGCGGCCGACGGCCGGGACGCTGCAGCTTGCACGGGTTCCGCGTCTTCGGAGTCCCTTTGTTGAAGAACGGGCACATCCCCGTCATAGCCATCCTCTTGTGAGGTCTCCCTGCCCTTATACAAAAGAAGCTGGTCGATATGTTTCTTAGCTGTCACTTGAAGACTTGTAATGAATACATTGAACATCGACGAACCGATAGCATTCAAAATTGACCCCTCCAGCCATGTATGTTTAGTTCCGTTTTTGTAATACGATTTCACTAGTACCCTGTCTCCGATTTTAAATTTTATTTGTCTCTTTCCACCATAATATTTACGCTGTGAGATCTGTTTTTGGTACACATTTTTATCAGCAGAGGACACTGACGGGCTGAGATCGGATGCGACGTCCGATATTGGCAAGAGCGCATCGAACCGACAACGCAATGACCGGCCCAGCATTAGCTCAGCGGGCGAGTGTCCAGTCGTTCCGTGAACAGAGTTACGATACTCAAAAAGGAAAAAATTGATTTTGTTATAAAAATCTACCTTTGATAAATTTTGCGCTAAAATGGTTTTCAAACCCTTTTTTATAAACTTCACACTATTTTCGGCTAGACCATTTGACGCTGGATGGTAAGGCGCAATTGTTACGTGTCGTATATCGTTTGATTTACAAAAATCCTCAAACATCGTTGAAGTGAAATTAGTAGCGTTATCCGTTACTAATGTTTTGACTAACCCAAATCTAGCGAACATGTCACATAATTTCGCAATAACACTTGCGGAGTCGGTACTCGACATAAAATAAACCTCTACCCACTTAGAGTGCGCATCTACCGCCACGAGCAGCCGGTGGCCGGCCAGCTCCGCCATGTCGAGGTGCAGGCGCTGCCAGCGTGCGCGCGGCCGCGGCCACACC
>JALPQI010001375.1:0-10566 GCA_025490895.1 Thaumatotibia leucotreta | reverse complement strand
GCATGTAACACATATTAAGATTTCTCCAATGTACGTTGTGTGTTAGTGGCCGGATGTCGACGTCGAAAAACGAACGGCTTTTTCCGACAGGAAATTCCGAGCAAATGGCGGTAATTAGCAATTAGGAACGGGTGATTTTTCACCACGTTCGCTCTGTTCAGATTTAATACCTTTATAAGGTGCAGAGAGGAATGGGAAGGTAACAGTTACACTACCAGGCAAAAGTTCAAGTTCATTCCATGATATCGGTACAAAATGGAGTTGTTCGCGATCAGATTTCTCAGTGTTATCTTGCTAATTTAAGGGTATGACTTAAATTAGCAAGATATCAGTAAGCTGCCACAGCTGCCTCAGTTGTCTGAGCTGTTCGAAAGTAATAATTAATAAAAAAACTGAAATAAATAATAAATAAACAAATAAATATCTTGGGATATTTAAATATCTTGGGACATCTTACACAAATCAACCTAGTCCCACGGTAAGCTCAATTAAGGCTTGTGGTGTGGGTACCAGGCGACGATATATACACGGTGGAATTTAATCGGTGAACAGGAACCCATTTTTCTAATTCAGTAATCGATGGCGGTCACGTTTATGTAGTACTTAAGTGGAACCAAGTTTTTTTTTTTAGCATAACAAATTTTTATGTTGAAATTAAACTTTAATTAAAATTTATTGTCACCCTACTAATGGTTTAGTCTGAAAAGTTTAATACCTCTTTTCAAACTATCAGCCATGCATCGCTCTTATTTTACATAGGAATAGAGTCTATCGCAAAAATTAAAGCATGTGAGTGGTTATTGCTCATTTATGTTTTAAGTTTCTATGGCTGATAGGTTTGAAAAGAGGTATTAAACTTTTCAGACTAAACCATTAGTAGGGTGACAATAAATTTTAATTTCAACATAAAAAAAAATTATGCTAAAAAAAAACTTGGTTCCACTTAAGTACTACATAAACGTGACCGCCATCGATTACTGAATTAGAAAAATGGGTTCCTGTTCACCGATTAAATTCCACCGTGTATAATAGACAGATACGTATAGATACTTAGATACATACACAGCTACGACCAAGGAACAAACATTTGTGATAAATAAATACACAAAGAATGCCCTCGCCGGGATTCGAACCCGGAACCTCCAGCTTCGTAGGCAGGGTCACTACCAACTAGGCTAAAAATGTTGACAGAAATGTTGGTAACATAGCCCAAAAGTCCATTTCATATCAAAATCGTGTCATGAACTTAAAACTTTTGACGCACAGTGTACGATCGGCTGTAATAATATGTATACGATTTTGATCCTCATGCCTCTGACATACGTTCCAAAATGTATACATATTATTAGACGTGACTGTACAATACTTAGTCCGTAAATAGCGTACAGTGCTCAGTAGTTTTTATTCATTTTGTTTAAAAGTCTTGATTTTGAATTGATTCAAAATTAAAGTTAATCTATGATTACACGTAAGAATGGTTATGGAATCAAATTTACTAGATACCATTCCTGGATATTTTTCATTACGAGTAATTCCTTTTCAATCCTAGGCTCACATTTTCCATAGACAAAGTTTTCCGATAATAGGCAATAAGGGAACGTATTACATGCTTTTAACGATTGTTCTATCGATGTTGTACGCACGGAGTAGACAAAACGTCCATCTATCACAGCTTCCAACTTTCTAATACGGCCTTCTTCAAATTCGGTCATATTCAATGCCAAAGTCAAAAACGAGAGTGATGGACAGCGCGTACATTAGTGTGGGCGGCCCACGCGCGCCGTTGACCCGTCGGCGGCGGGAAATGAGCGGTTGCGGTGACAATCTCGTATGACGCATACTTATTCATGATTACACTACTGTAATGCTGTGCAAATAAATGAATAAATTATTATTATTAATTAGAACTGGAATTGTAGATGTAGGTGTCAAGACCGCTAAGCTTAAGTGGGACTGGGCCGGGCATGTTTGCCGTATGCACCCAGCAAGGTGGGCCAAAATGGTTTCAGACAGACCACGGGAAACCTTCGATGGTGCTGGCCGGGGCATTGGCAGACCGAGAAGGAGATGGCGGGACGACCTGGACGCGTTTTATCCGAATTGGCGGGAGAAATGTGACGACCGGGCCGAATGGAAGAAAAGAGGGGAGGCCTTTGCCCAGCACACTAAACCAGGCTGATAAAAAAAAAATATATATATATGATTGAACACTTTCCCTGTCCTTCCTTCTGGATGCTTTGGACTACTGACTGACATAGTAAATGTAGTTTCCAGGGCATTTTTATATACGGTTGCGCCCCTAACTAGCATTTTAGATTTAGGGTTTTTTCTATCATTTTCACTATGTATCACGAGGTTTTTTGATCCGGATCCGCTTAGAAGTGTACCCTGTATATTTTTTTTTGTTTGCCCGTTCTATTACACTATTAAAAGGAGGTTGTATCAACAATGTAACCAAATCGACAAAGAATGTGGGGGCTGAATAAAAAAAAGGAAATAACTCGTTAATGGACATAATATGGAATTTTGTAATTCTATAAATACAACCCTATCTCGTACACATTAATGCCAATTTTGTGCATACTTTAACAGAATTTATACTGCTGTTACAATGAAGTTTAGTATCCTTTGCAAGCTAATTTATACAGAAATATAAATTCGTGAAAATACGAAGGCATAAGATTGTTCACTATACATGTTAAGCAAGGATTTTTAGGATTAATTCGAAATCTAAACGAAATGGAATGTTTTGCGTCTACCACATAAAGTGACTTGAAATAACAATAAATAACATTCACGTATAAGATTTATTGGTTTTTTCAATGTGGCAAATTATCGATTATGCAATTTATATTACGAGCATGACTTCAAATTTAAGATATCTTATTCTGGAATGTCAATCAAAAACAGAACTGATCGCTCATAACATAATGTTAATTTTCCGATACAACTCATAATGTAACTCCCACACATAAAGTCGAGTCATATGTCGGCGCTCGCTGCATTTTCGCGGCGTGTATAATAATTTATTTTTATGAGGTGACATGGATGCCCATTGACAAACTTACGTGTTTTACGTTTAGGAGGAAATGTTAGTTTTTACGATTATTGGGAGATAATTGATGCATTACAGTTTAAATGCTATAGATAGGTAATGACAGGTTGTGTTCTTCTGAACTTTCTCTTTTCTCTATCAGCAGAGTAGTTTGCGAGAACATTTCTCTTGTCGATTATAATCGTTTTTTAGAGTTTATTTTGAGATATCATAACGGATCCGAACCTATTTTCATGTCTACGAATTGCACAACATGCTCAAAGATTTAGTTTACTACTCCTTTAATTCGCGTATTTATTTTGACAGTTCGTTGGACCTTACCATCTCACCGCCCCATAGTGGCGGAAAATGTGTAAAAAATCCCTCATTGTTTTGGGGGGCATTTTTGCAATCAAACTCGCGTTTGATGTCCATGTTATATGGTCGCAGGTTAGTTTAGTTAGTACCTGTAGACGTGCACTGCAGGTTCCAGTGCGGGTCCAGTAACAGTAGGTGTGAGCTCCACACAGTTTAGTATGGCGTACCTGTAGACGTGCACGGGCCGGGTCTGACCGACGCGGTAGACGCGGTCTTGCGCTTGTTCCTCGAGCTGCGGGTTCCAGTGCGGGTCCAGTAACAGTAGGTGTGAGCTCCACACAGTTTAGTATGGCGTACCTGTAGACGTGCACGGGCCGGGTCTGACCGACGCGGTAGACGCGGTCTTGCGCTTGTTCCTCGAGCTGCGGGTTCCAGTGCGGGTCCAGTAACAGTAGGTGTGAGCTCCACACAGTTTAGTATGGCGTACCTGTAGACGTGCACGGGCCGGGTCTGACCGACGCGGTAGACGCGGTCTTGCGCTTGTTCCTCGAGCTGCGGGTTCCAGTGCGGGTCCAGTAACAGTAGGTGTGAGCTCCACACAGTTTAGTATGGCGTACCTGTAGACGTGCACGGGCCGGGTCTGACCGACGCGGTAGACGCGGTCTTGCGCTTGTTCCTCGAGCTGCGGGTTCCAGTGCGGGTCCAGTAACAGTAGGTGTGAGCTCCACACAGTTTAGTATGGCGTACCTGTAGACGTGCACGGGCCGGGTCTGACCGACGCGGTAGACGCGGTCTTGCGCTTGTTCCTCGAGCTGCGGGTTCCAGTGCGGGTCCAGTAACAGTAGGTGTGAGCTCCACACAGTTTAGTATGGCGTACCTGTAGACGTGCACGGGCCGGGTCTGACCGACGCGGTAGACGCGGTCTTGCGCTTGTTCCTCGAGCTGCGGGTTCCAGTGCGGGTCCAGTAACAGTAGGTGTGAGCTCCACACAGTTTAGTATGGCGTACCTGTAGACGTGCACGGGCCGGGTCTGACCGACGCGGTAGACGCGGTCTTGCGCTTGTTCCTCGAGCTGCGGGTTCCAGTGCGGGTCCAGTAACAGTAGGTGTGAGCTCCACACAGTTTAGTATGGCGTACCTGTAGACGTGCACGGGCCGGGTCTGACCGACGCGGTAGACGCGGTCTTGCGCTTGTTCCTCGAGCTGCGGGTTCCAGTGCGGGTCCAGTAACAGTAGGTGTGAGCTCCACACAGTTTAGTATGGCGTACCTGTAGACGTGCACGGGCCGGGTCTGACCGACGCGGTAGACGCGGTCTTGCGCTTGTTCCTCGAGCTGCGGGTTCCAGTGCGGGTCCAGTAACAGTAGGTGTGAGCTCCACACAGTTTAGTATGGCGTACCTGTAGACGTGCACGGGCCGGGTCTGACCGACGCGGTAGACGCGGTCTTGCGCTTGTTCCTCGAGCTGCGGGTTCCAGTGCGGGTCCAGTAACAGTAGGTGTGAGCTCCACACAGTTTAGTATGGCGTACCTGTAGACGTGCACGGGCCGGGTCTGACCGACGCGGTAGACGCGGTCTTGCGCTTGTTCCTCGAGCTGCGGGTTCCAGTGCGGGTCCAGTAACAGTAGGTGTGAGCTCCACACAGTTTAGTATGGCGTACCTGTAGACGTGCACGGGCCGGGTCTGACCGACGCGGTAGACGCGGTCTTGCGCTTGTTCCTCGAGCTGCGGGTTCCAGTGCGGGTCCAGTAACAGTAGGTGTGAGGCTCCACACAGGTTGAGGCCGACACCGCCCGCGCAAAGGGATAGAAGCATTATCTGGAACGAGAATTAGAATAAATACCTATACACCGTGTTTTTAGTGATTTCCGTTAAATTAGACAAGTTACTTGGTACATTAATAGAAGCTTTTGTTTATTTCGTAAACGTATTTTTTTTTCGTTTTCATACATAATAATTGAGATGGTAAGTGTGAGAGAACCTTAAGAATAAGATCTCAGGTGACTGACGGCACATGTCAAAATAAGTTTCATTAGGATGTAATAAAGGTTGCAATACACTTGTTCAGTCATTAAACTTATTTTCTTAATAACTCAATAACAGGAAAAGTTAAGATACTAGTTTCTTAGAGAAATTGATATTTTTTGACCTAAATAAGCTTCCCTTTAATTTATGGAATTCAATAAAAACACGGTATATTAGCGAAAACTATACATTGCCAAAGAGCTATATAGACATTGCGAATTTTGAATGTCATGTCGGTTTATGTGTGCTGTCAAATTGTGAACCCAATTATGAGTGTCAGTGACCTTAAGGAGCAGCAATGTAGGTACGGTCGAGGAATTTAATTTCCTACCCATTTCGTACCTTGTCATAGTAGCTATAATATGACAGTCCTAGCAGTTTTCATATTGATTGTCACTGTGACAAGGTACGAAATGGGTAGGAAATTAAATTCCTCGACTGTACGAACATTTGTTATTGTTGATGAGGCAGTTATTAGTTAACTCGCGTATGTTGCTCTACATTGCGCGCCGAATTATTTTGTATGGAAAATTTTGTTGCTCTAATTTTATGTAAAAGTTATTTGAATGTACTTATTATGTCGTAAACTAACACACATTAAGAGCTTCGCCCGTATTAGACTTACACCCTGTATAATAAAAGCTTAAGAAATTGGTTTTGTTTCTATTTCATGAGTTAATCACTCGTATGCCGGAACGTGGATCCACGCACGAGAAAACTATAAGAAAAAATATTTGCGCCATACGAGAGGTTAAGTTTGATTTCGGTTAGTTTTTGAGAAAAATAAAGTTAAAATCACAATATTTTTATCAAAATCAGGTAAATCCACAAATAATGCCCTCGCTGGGATTCGAAGCCTGAACCTTCAGCTTCGTAGGCAGGGTCACTACCAACTAGGCTACGGAGGCTGACAAAACCGACCAAAATTCATATTTTTTGAAAATAATTTAAGTTAGATGGTTTTTAAGCTGAGTTTGTCGAACAGGATCGATTTTTTATTGCTTTAGACATAATAAACATAATCTTCCTTTAAAATCACCGAATTATCACTTTTTTCAATAATCTCTCAAGTGGTTCATATTATTTTAACAATTATTAACAATTTTCACTTTCAAATGTATACCGGACTAACGAAGGGAGTTTTAAATGGTTAAAGGAAAAGCCTAGCCTAGCTTTGATAGCTTATGTAAATGTCATATTAGATGGCACACCGCTTGCGTGGCGCGTACGTGCGCGTCGCCTAACGCAGCTCCGTCGAGACAAAACCGGTTGCGTGCTGCGTGCACGCGCTCACGCAGCGGAGCGGCAACGTCGCCGCGATGAGCGCAGTGATGACGTAGTATTTACCGGCGTTCCCTATGAGACGGCGAACCGAACAGGTTGGGTCACGCATTGCTTGGTGATGCGCAGCTACTGTGTTGCTCTCTTGTATTTATGGTCTTTGTAATCGATTGCCAAATAAACAGGAAAACATATTGAACCTCTACGCAAATACGAATGTATTTTTTAGTTTTATAAGTAAAAAAACACAGAAATTAAATTATTAAGATAATACAAGGAATGTGAATGTTGATTTATGGCTAATACGGTGCAACTACGGTAATATTATTTCAATTATTTGTCTTGTTTATTTTGCGTGTTTGACTTATAGATTATTGTACAGTGAATTATTTTGTATTGCAATAATTTTGAAAATACCAAAAAATTCACGCGGCACAGGCATAAAATTCACCGTATTTTTGCTTGCCCGCATTGATTTTGTGAACCCTGGATCTTTTTTTGTCCTTTTTTGAGATAAAAAAAAGAAGCGGTAGGGCTTCTTTTTCGTCAGACGAACTGCTATCGAGTATAATGAATTGTAGCTAGACGGATTCAAAACAAAATGGCGGCTAGTCACGCAACGGTGCTGCAGCGTGCGCCATCGTTGCGTGCACAGCTCCTGGTGTGACAAGGGTGCCGTGCACACCACGCATTTGGTGTGACCCAGCCTTTAAATCTATTTCAGGAATTTACGAGGTTAAAATAAGGTTTCAAATAAACACCAAATTAAAAATTTAAAAAACCGACTTCAACCGGTTTCTTCAAGATTCCCGATTTGTTTCCATCATTGGTTTCCTCAAATCCTATTTTCTGAATGCAAATTCTTATAAATGAATGAAAATTACCAAAAGCGCCATACATGTACCTATAACAATTGAAGAGATCCCTCGATTTCTCCAAGATCCCATCATCAGACCGCAACTTGGTGCCAACGGGACCATCTCGGGGTAATACACGTTCGATGACAAGAAATTTTAAAATCGGTTCACTATTCTCGGAGATATAACATACATACAAAAAAAAAAAATCTGTCGAATTGAGAACCTCCTCCTTTTTTGAAGTCGGTAAAAAATTGGTAATCAGTTTATACATACCCGGACATCGGACTTGGGGTCATTGAGCGCGTTAACCAGCGCGGCCCGTGCTGGCACTGCAACGTTGCCACTGAGCGTCACACTCTTCACCCGTTCGTGCTTCAATTCCTCCTCCACTAGGCGTAGCACTGACGTCCATTGGGATACCACTACCGCTTTCTCGCCTGCAATTTTGATTACACTTGTAATTATGAATCTCATTAAAAAAAAGGAGCAAATAAATAAAGAGTGAGCACTCTTAAATTGTCGCTAGTTGAATAAAGGTTAATACATTAAAATATTATACAAGGATAGCCAAAAATGTTCATTATTTGAAAGTTTACGACAAAACAGACCAGCTAAAACTATTTTATTCCTTGTCTAATGCACGACGGCAAAATTCTCGAACTTTGATCTTGATCCGACGCATAGAATTTTGCATGGAATTTGTGATAAGTTTCGTACATTTAATCCACTTTTTTTATTAATCAGGCAATGTTGTGGCCGGTTCGGATGTTTTCCGCAATTTTGTTTTTATATTTGCTCAGTATTTTTCTATCAGCCGTAATTCTGGGCAATTTGACGGATTTCTTTCCTTTGGTACAACATTGGCAGCATTCATATTATACCACTCCATAGCTTTAGATGAATACTGACAGCTTGCCAATTCAGGCCAAAATAATGTCGAGCAATTATGCTTTCGAATAAGTGGCAACGACTTCTTCTTTAGGCATTCGGATATATAAATATCAGTGTTAATTGTGCCAGTGGTCACAAAAGGCGAACTTCGCATGCCACTCTGGCAAATTGACTGCCACACGAGGAACTTTTCGGCAAATTTCTCGACTGGAATTACTTTTTCTGATTCAGACAGACTCTGGTCGTCGCCGGAAGAAATAGTATAGTATAGAATATAGATTACCTAGTATTGATTTGAAATCAGCCTTTACATACGTTTCGTCATCAATAATTAAGCAACCTGTATTTTGAACCAACAAGGCGTACGTCTAGAACGTCGGATTGCTCGATTATATTGAGAAAGCGTTCTCTTCGGGGCTTTTTGTTTTTTATAAGTTTATTTTATAAAAAACAAAGCTTGTATTAGAAAGTCCTTGAACCTTCCCTCCTAGTAGGGAAGAAAAAGATCCATACTCGAATAGGTGGTGTGAAAAATAAAATTACTAACTGGATTAATTATTTACATATTTAGTGCCTAGCTGTTATGGGCCTCTACCCGCATATCTGTCAATGTTGCTTAGTGTAAGAGGGGCGGCCTGAAAACCAGCGTTGTGTAGTTGTATGTTTATGACTGACACAACATATGCTGAGTCCGCTCCTTTTGTCACATTCAATGTGTAAAGTAGGTTAAGTATGGTTCGTGAAATATAAATTGGTAACTTTCTACCTACATTATAGTTAAAATAAACATTCAATTTATATTTCTCGGATATATAATGTATATTTTTCTCACACTTGTCCATGTAGTTACTGACAATAGTTTCAATAAACTATTGTAATGTTTTCTGCATGCAGGTGTGATTAAATGCATTGCGGTACTGTTATTTTAGTTGTGGCAATAAATACTTTCTTATTCTTATTCTTATTCTTATTTTATTTTTTTGCACATTACTTTGGCTTATTCCAATTTTTTTGGACACATTTCGGGATGAAATAGCCGGATTGTGATCAAACAGCTAACACACTTTTAATTCGAATTTTTTGTTCCGTTTTCTTGTCGGATAACCCTCTCACTGCTTTCTTTCAGTAGTTTTATCTTCTTTTAGCTTTTTTATGGTCCTTTGTACTATTCACCGAGTTGTATTGCACGATTTTGCAAGTTCCAAAGTAGATATTATACACGGTGGAATTTAATCGGTGAACAGGAACCCATTTTTCTAACTCAGTAATCGATGGCGGTCACGTTTATGTAGTACTTAAGTGGAACCAAGTTTTTTTTTAGCATAATTTTTTTTATGTTGAAATTAAAATTTATTGTCACCCTACTAAAGGTTTAGTCTGAAAAGTTTAATACCTCTTTTCAAACTATCAGCCATAGAAACTTAAAACATAAATGAGCAATAACCACTCACATGCTTTAATTTTTGCGATAGAGACTCTATTCCTATGTAAAATAAGAGCGATGCATGGCTGATAGTTTGAAAAGAGGTATTAAACTTTTCAGACTAAACCATTAGTAGGATGACAATAAATTTTAATTAAAGTTTAATTACAACATAAAAATTTGTTATGCTAAAAAAAAACTTGGTTCCACTTAAGTACTACATAAACGTGACCGCCATCGATTACTGAATTAGAAAAATGGGTTCCTGTTCACCGATTAAATTCCACCGTGTATAGGGATTCATTGTAAATTTATGCAAAATAAAATATCGAACACTTCTTTCCTCTGAAGATATCTTGAAAGATAAAAAGTGACTGTTTATTTTTAATAATATAACATGACAGTACATTCTAAATTTTGAACGTAATTTAAGTTCTATCAAAAAAGTCGAGAGTCTAGGAAAAATCTGAATTATGTTAGCGACAATTTAAAAGTACTCACCCTTTAATAGTATTTTATGCAACCCTTGTTTAAGAGAGGTCATAAAAGGTGAGTCACGTGGGTAACAATTTGATACACACTTATTTTCAAATCAAATTGTAAATTTGAGAAATATTCTTAGTTACAATTTTATTAATCATTAAGGTCGGGGCGGGGTGACGACAAAATTAAAAAATAAAGCTGTAGGGTTTACTGTTCATCAGAAATGACATTTAAAATTAGGTTGGCAGCCATGA
>JALPQI010001374.1:0-18340 GCA_025490895.1 Thaumatotibia leucotreta | reverse complement strand
TCTTTTTAAAAGTCTTCTTCATAGATTTTTCGACGTTTCAACTAGAAGTCTGTCCAATAGATTAGACTTTTACCTGTCTCTCTATAATCTTCACTCTTCCATGTTTCAAAATTTGCAATATATAATGTTGGGTGACACTTCGCAACGCAGTGTCGACGACAAATGCACGATTAGACCAAATTAGAGCGTGTAGTCATCGTACTAGACGCATAGCAACTTGTGTGATCCGTGTCGTATTGTCCTAGTAGACATAGAGGATTTCCATTAATCATTATAACCGTTTGTGTTCAAGGAATGTCGTAGGTGAAAGGGTACATTTTTAGATATCGTAATAATTTTTCACGTAATTATATTTATGTAAAATATGAATTTGTATTATTTATATTTAGTAGAAGAGCACGTTAGTCGCATATTGATGCTCAAAGCGCTTTCTACGCCACATACACACACACTTGATAGGGATCCTTACGCTGTTACTATAACTGCCTGTCTAACTCACTCGCTGAAGCTTTCTTCACACCCAGTTACAGAAATATCTAGACTGTAACTATGATTTGAATCTGTATGAAACAGAAACATAAAAATTACAATTCTGTTATATTTAAAAGATTTCTAGATGTAACAAGTCTTAGTATGGTTCTGAAACTGGGTAATATTTTTTTTCTAATTCTTGTTTTTTTTTTCAATGATTTATTTCATTGTAGCATCGATTAACTGGATGTTGTGCAGTGGATGCATGAACGTTGTTTTAACCTTCGACCCTTACCTACATTTAGTATTCCAAGTGGACATCGACAATGCTTAATGACATCTATGTATAGATTAAACAGATTTGTAACTGAGTTAGTGATTATTCGCGCTCAAATTAATATTTAAACGTAAACATTTTCGATGTGCCTTGATAGAAATGTAACTTTTAATTGTTGGAGTAAAAAACATAGCAACTTTATTTGATAATAATATAACCAAACCTTTGGTATTAGCATTTTTTAATTATTTGTATAAGGTTTTCAGACCTTAGTTACTCAGTAAATATATTCATTTTAATGCTTTAATCTAATAACAATTTTCATGAATGTTTATTACTCCAATATTATATGCTAATTATAGTATACGTAATCTTGGCTATTTATTTCCAAATAATTATAGCAACATAACCTATGTTAAATACATACGAGCTTACTCGGTACTCGTGCCAAAATTGTCAAGTAACTTTGCAATCGAATGCACATTTTCTAGAAGGCACATTGCGACACACGATACGAATAAAATTCGTGCTAGCCAAACTAGTAAACGACTCCTGTCTTTACTCAAGGCTATTTTGACACGGAATATTGGCATTTTTTTGTATAAATAAATTAAATTGTAAATTAAATATTCCAAACGTGTGTCGGTAAAATCAAGCTTGCAAAACATTTATACCCTTTCAAAGTCTAACGCTGGTGTCGGGTTGACAGGTTGATCTCAATGGCCTACGGGCAGATCGGAATGATCCAGGCCGCGGCCGGATTCTTCGTGTACTTCGTGATCATGGCTGAGAACGGTTTCCTGCCACTGAAGCTGTTCGGCATTAGGAAGATGTGGGACTCGAAAGCTATCAACGATTTGACTGACTCTTATGGACAAGAATGGGTAAGCTTACTCTTATCGACATTTACGGAAACAGTAAGACTGGAGAGGATTTTTAAAGCGTAAAGTTCGGACCAATATTCTAGTAATCAAATTTCATAAATCTGTTTTAAAATCCTCACACAGTTTGAATTTATTTGGCTTTATCCCCTACATGTCACATAGCAAACCATTTTTTTTAATTAGAATTCAATTCATTTGAGAGGTTAGCTAATGTTCGTGTGAATAACTCTTCGGCGCAAGTTCCTCAGATGGTAATAAAATTTATGACTACTGCATAGACACAACACACTAACACCGCAAGTTCAACGCCAAATGCCGATATATAAGTCAGAGCAATATAGACATAACATGCACCTGTGTAAAGTTGAAATTAAGTTTTGCCATGTTTTTGTGATGTAGGGTCTGAACTTTTATAGTTGACGTGTCGTCTAGAATTAATATTTGTTCTTTCACCAGACGTACCGCGACCGCAAGGCTCTCGAGTTCACCTGCCACACCGCTTTCTTCGTCTCGATCGTCGTCGTGCAATGGGCCGATCTGATCATCTGCAAGACCCGCCGCAACTCCATCGTGCACCAGGGCATGCGCAACTGGGCGCTCAACTTCGGCATCGTGTTCGAGACGGCGTTGGCTGCCTTCCTCTCCTACACGCCCGGCATGGACAAGGGCCTCCGGATGTACCCACTCAAGTACGTATACGACACTTGTCCTAGTACATTTACTCTTGCACAAATAAAGAATCTGATACATATATAGTAATGAATAGAATTCAAGATTATCAGTACGTGGAATCATCTTTTTTTAACATGTCATGTAATCCTCGACGCGATGATGTCTTCTATGGGAAGGACAAGTTTACAGCGCTCGTTGAAGTCTTTTGTCAAAATATACCATGTTATTCTGCTGTTAAATAGGATATGTTATAAAGTAGCCAATACTGAAGTAGGTTACATAAGTTGTTTTTTTAAAGTCTACTAGTAGGATTACGCAACATCTTAATCCTACCGACTGAGCCAAATAAGATGAGCTGTATAGTGATTAGATATGTGCTGTTCCCGATGATTTCATAATTTTACGTGAAGATATTTACAATTTGAGAAAATATTGTGTTGGGACAGTTATAGGGAACGGCACGTGTCGTGATACTTGATGAACAAAGGGCCTAGTATTTCGAAATATTATTGTTCTTTCATTGTGACCGCTCACACCTTGTGTTTGTGCAGATTCGTGTGGTGGCTGCCGGCCATCCCGTTCATGCTGTCGATCTTCATCTACGACGAGATCCGGCGCTTCTACCTGCGCCGCAACCCGGGCGGCTGGCTGGAGCAGGAGACGTACTACTAGAGCGGCTCGGCGGCGCCTCCGCACGACACGAGTACGACACGACACGACACGAGTACGTACCGCTTGTCCGCATCGCTCCGTTCCGGCCCCGCCCGCGACGGACCCCGCCTCCTTCATTTATTGTTTCCATGAACTATCTATGTATATATGCACGGTGAACGGTGGTTTGACATGTGATGAAATATTATACACGATTATTATTATTTTTGATGATTATGAATCGAGTTATTTTTATATTGAAAATTGTTTGACGATGTAATTTGACGATTGAATCTCTCGGACGCGGCCCGGACGCGTCCGGCCGCCGGACGCCGGCCGGCGCCCTCGAACACACTAATGACATAAGATAGATTTATCAATTATACTAATGAATTGTTTTTCACATACTTATGTAATAAGTAATAAATGATCGTCTAGCAGTAGTTCATCGTTCGTGAATCATATGGGCATCGGTATGCCGCCGTGTTCGGCGGCCAACGAAAAGCATTTGTTGTAAAATTACAGTTAAGAGCCATTATTATTATAATTTAAGTATAGATTAAGTTGAATTTTTCGAGTGGAAAAGGTTTAGTTCGCTCAGCGATCGGGTGCATGGTGTGTGCGAGGTCGATGTGGAGTGCCTGAGGTTTAGTGTACACTGTACTACCGCTTACTGTTAGGTAGGTAGTTGAAATTTTGAAGCCGTATTTTGAATTGTAACGTAGTTATGTGCTCACACAGGCTCCGCCTGCCGCCGGCCGCCACGCTACACGACACGATGCTTTTCTTTTATAAACAAATATTCAGATTATTAGTGAATTTTGTCAAATTTATTAAAATAGGCTGCTCATGGTAATTATGTAAGATTTTATTTCTTAATTAAAGGATAATAACAAAACGTAGGGATGCGTAATTAGAAATTTTTAAAATTATACAGTTATGATAGAGTGAGATTGTTTTAGTGGCCACTCGGGGCTTCGGCCGCGGCCGGAGCGGGCGGCGGCCGCGCGGGCGCGTCGCCAGCTTGCTCGCCCGAGCATGCTCGACGGACATGCTCGGCGAGCGAGCTCGCGCGCGTCGCCCGCCGGCTGGGGACCCGAGTGGGACGATTCATTTCAATTTTTCGTAACGAATACATATAACATTATAATAATGGTTACAAAAGTAAAATATAACATTATAGCGACTAATAAATCTAAATTATATGAAATGTTTATAGATTTAAACGAAGTTTGTTTCTTTAGAGTGACCTTCTGTGCTTGTTTGAGGAGAAGATGTACATCTCGTGACAATAGTGGTTGATCATGATGATATTACTGTAATGATTTGATCTTTGTGAGCCGTTTATTTGACGTACACCGTAGAACTTTGTTTTGCGTTCGACAGTTCTTTACACCAATTATTTTTTTAGTATTACTCTGTTGGCTAGGAGCGCTGTAAAAATGTAAGTGTTATTAATAAAAAACATTTTCAAAATATTATTGGGTTGTTTTATTCCGCCAAGTACAGTCCTGAGGCGCTTTCACAGTCGGCCACTCGAAATATTGTTGAAAGGAAACGAATCAATGTGCTTCGCCAAATATTTGCCAATGTAGTATGTACACACGCAACTAAATGCTTCGAATTCTGAATAGATACATGAACGGAAACTACGAACAAATCAATACATCTTGCATCTCTGACCACAACTTTAAGCTAGAAAACTAGAAAATAAAGTAGTCACTAAAACTGTCACAGAAACAGTAGAACGTCCACAAGCTTGTTCATGTGTGGCTGAATTGGAAGATTTCTACAATAAATACGTTACTCTATGACTTTGTTTTATTCAGATCCAATGCCACCTTATTCTTTTGATCCGTCACCATACAATAAGACATTAATTACCTGTTTCACGATGCCCGAATAAAATGTAAATGTCAGATAATTGTTAGCTGCCCGTTTCTTTTATAAGCCTGGGGAAAAGGATAGTGGCAGATTGTGAAACAGGCCATAAAGAAAATTAGGTCACTAGTGACAGTAGCGAGAGGTAGTAACGAGTAGAGCTGTTTGTTTTGAAGAAACATTTTTTAGCCTTCGTAAGGGGTATGCGAATCATAACATAACTAGTATGCAAATCGATATACATATAACATTCCAAGAAATTTGGTAGAATGAATGCTTTCTAGCTCGCATCCCTTATAATATATTTTAGGCTGTATTTTTTCGCCTGTGGCGCGTAAAATTCCACGAACTTAGTTTTTTGTAAATTAACTTGCAAATTGTTACATAAATGAACACTTTAATTATCCATAAATTAACACTTTGAAATACATTATTGATGTCAGCCTCATAATCTTGGGTCTTATCACTACGGATTATTATTGAGCAGTCAAAGAGCAGTAGGTATCTTATGTTTTGTAATATTGGGCAATTAGTTGTTGTAAATTAGGAACAGTAATGGGCCAAGAATGCTGCCTTGTGGTACTCCATATACATTTTATTGTATTCAGATCTATAACTTTAGTAAGTGTTACTATTTTTACAATACGATTGTATCTCCATACATTGGTATCTATTTTCGAGATAGGACTTCAGCCATGAATAGCAGTTTCCTCGTATACCGCAACTGTATAGTTCGTCCATAAGCCTCTTATGTATGACACACTCGATCAAATTCTTTGGACATATCCATAAAGATAGCAGACACTGGAATTCGATCATTTC
The DNA here is from genome assembly GCA_025490895.1 of Thaumatotibia leucotreta. NCBI lineage: Eukaryota > Metazoa > Arthropoda > Insecta > Lepidoptera > Tortricidae > Thaumatotibia > Thaumatotibia leucotreta. The sequence continues at coordinate 12,682 of JALPQI010001374.1, read as the reverse complement.
TGCATTCAGTTATAGTTTTGATAAACTCATATACAAGATGGTGGTTTTATTTGCTCGAAAGCCGGACTGAGTGTTGGTAAGTATATTATGTTGAAAATTACTAGAAGTTGTTTATTTCATGGGAATTTACTTGAAACAGATTTTATGATTTTTTTAGTAAACAATAATTCTAAAATAATGGTTGTAAGAATAAATAAACCAACAATTATAAAGAAAAATAAATTTGCGTATTTATATTGACAATGGTTCTACCTTACGCCACAGTGATGCGATCTCAGCGAGTCACCGCCCCATAGTGTATTATTAACGCTATTGACTTTGCGATGAAAACGCACTAGTAGTATTTTTTTCCGGTTCATAAAATCGAATGCATTTATAATGCATTTGGCAGACAACTAAGCAAAAGCAGCTACCTAGTTATAATTAAATCCATCTTTACAGGGCAGAGACTGCCGCCTATTGGTACCTATTGTTTTAAGGTTGAAAACTTCAATTTGTGTATAAGACAATAGGGACAGTCAATATTTAACAGCTTGTTAAGGTAGGAGACTTTTATGAATTAGGGGGTAAGAAATATTGCAATATTATATTAGTGATTGTGAGGCGTTCATTATTTGATCTGGGAAACCTACTTGACTAAATTTGTTTTTAAATAATAATAATGGTTAATGGTTAATAATGAGTTAAGCTAACTGCCGCAGCGAAGGTGTTAAACTCCATGCCATCTGAGTAGTGTCGAGAAACTGAACATAATATGTATTTATAATGTTATCTAATCTAATAATGAATATAAAAACTCCATCATTATGGCTGTCGGCTAAGAATTCGTTGACGCTGAATGTGTTATACAAGCGACATCTAGTAGCAAAAAGCCGAACTTGTTGGCTTAGTGACATCTAGCCATAAAAAGAAAACCTTCGTGACATGTTTTAATGCTAATAGATGGTGCTCAAATAAATAGCAGTGCTGGCATCTAGCGGTGAAAAAAAACCCTACTTAATATGTATAACTGCCAATAGATGCCGCTTAAATAAACAATAGTGCTGCAGCAAAAGCTAGCTAGCAGTAAAAAGAAAAGTTTTTTAATATGTTTTACTGTCAATAGATGGCGCTTAAGTAAATAATAGTGCTGACATCTAGTGGTAAAAAGAAAACGTTCTTAATATGTTTTACTGCCAATAGATGGCGCTTAAATAAATAATAGTCCTGACATCTAGCGGTAAAAAGAAAACCTACTTAATATGTTTTACTGCCAATAGATGACGCTTAAATAAATAATAGTCCTGACATCTAGCGGTAAAAAGAAAACCTACTTAACACAGTTTTCTGCCAATAGATGGCGCTTAAACAAATTGTAATGCTGACATCTCGTAGCCAATGGAAACATCTATTTAGTTTGTTTAAAATATGTAGATGGCGCTAACATACGACTGACAAAAATTTAAGTAAAGTATGACGAAAATAAGTAAGTAGAGGAAATGCAAAAAAATTGTATACGCAAATCTACACGTTATAAAATTTTGTTAATATGTAACAAACAATTTCAAAGAAACTTGCATTTCATTTGTTATTCGTTTTCTCAACCGCGTTTTCTCAATATTCAGATATGTCTACAAGATTTATCACCTTTCAGCATCCCTGGAAGAACGACCAGCGCTGCATCTGATCAGGATTTTATTCATACCGCGTACAGACTGCGAATTCGCGGAGTACATGCCGATCCTCTCCACCGTGTTGTCCGTGTTCGCGCTCGGCGCGCGCGTTTAATTCGGCATATTTTTTTTTATGGAAGGTTCAGGTTTTATTGAAGTGGAGTGGGCATTCTAATGCACATATAGGCCTAACACAGCTATTATAAGTAGATTATGTACGATAAGTGGAGGCGTTTGGCAGCAAAGCCCGCCCGTGTTTGACCGGGCGCGGATCCCTGATACACTGGACCTAGATAGTTATGCCTTGTAGTTTATTTTACAACTATCAAACATTCTTTTGGTAGACCTAACTGGAACACTTTACAAAATATGAAACTTTCAATAATACCCTGCTTCGTCATCATCATCATATCAGCCGAAAGACGTTCACTGCTGAACATATCTCTGGTTATTTTACATTATTATCTTGACTATCTCTAAAACAAACGAAGATCTAGAAAAGATATTAAGCATGGAGTATTCTTAGGATCTGCTAGTACACCACCCTAACCACATATTGACCTTGTCCGTGGGGTAAGGCACCTATTCTTCGGTTAACCTGCTAAAGCCTTTGGACCAACTATCTTTGGCCGTCGCAATTGTAGAGACAGAAATACTTGCTCTAACATTACGATTTTCGCTTAAACACTTAATTTATAGGAATACAAACTAGCAACGTTGCATTATTATAGGTACTTATAATCTAACTCCTTACACAGACCTGATTCTCGAGTAAAGAATGTGACTATATCGAGTAATGGTCACGGAAATCAGGCCATTTTCCAACCTCTAGATAGTTAATTTTGCCAATTGGGCGAGGATAGTCATCATAGTCATTAAGGTCAACCGTTCCGTTTCGATGTAGAACCTATGTTTGCCAGATTACCCTAGTTAAGGGCGAATAGTGTCCAGTATCTTATGTTTAGGTACACCAATTTTATTACAAATTTATAAACAAAATCGCATTTGTTATTTTCACTTAAAAATGTTATTTTTTAAGTGATAGTTACAAATGCGACCCTTAAATTGTTATACTTATTAACATTTAATAATTTTAGTAGAAGTGTGACTACACTGACTACATTTCCATGCAACACAATATGAAACAGGATACTAGGGAGTAAACTGATTGTTTAACTCGTGATAATATTAAGGCCCGAATAAGCTAAATATAATTATGTGCCGTGTGGTAACGGCAGTAAGAATACATTTGTCACCACCCCAACTCCTCCTGCGGGTGTCGTAAGAGTCGACTAAGGGATTGAAGTGTCACTGACCACTATTTGATAAATATTGATGATGGGCAGCAGCGTCATCATAGTGGACACATTACTGCGATCGCCAATCCGCTTGCCCAGCGTGGCGATTATGGGCATTTACCTCCTAATGCGTTTATACGCATAGTTAATAGGAGAGGCCTACGTCCAGCAGTGGACTATCATAGGCTGATGATGAAGCTAAATATTCCAAACATTGAACCCTAGTGGGTAGCGCAGCAAGAGGTTCAAAACATGGAATCTTGAGCGCTGCGAGAGTTAAGGCGCGAAAGTTGGACAAACTTTGCTGCCGAATAAAACACAAACTTTGACCTTGAGCGATGAAACATAAGAAAAAACTCAAACACGACAAACTACGAGGTGTTTATTAAAAGGTAATCGGCTAATGATAAAAATTATAAATCAAGTAACTGTGTAATCTTATATAAAAAAAAAACAGGAAGTAATCATGCGATTTATGTTTTCAGACATATTGAAAGTATCGTGTTTCTGAACGTACACGTGCAACGTCAACAACGTTCAATAAATTTTTAAGCAGAATATGGCTTTTTGCCTTATAGCCGAAAGGCAAAAAATATTACTTTGGACTGTAAAAAGTGTTGAAAGTAGAACTTTATAGAAACTTTCTTGGATATTTATTTTCAACTTGATTGAACAGTTTTTGAATAACTAAGTACGGAATCCTAACACTGAGCATTGGCCCAACATGATCTCGCGGGTTTTTTCATTAACAGTAGGTTGCACCCGAAATATTCACTTTAAATCTCTTATGAGCAGGTTTTCTATTTATTCTGTATACCTATACTATAGGTACTAATGTTTAACTATATAAGTATCTACTCGTATACCTACATATAAATACTTGTTTATAATAATCTTAGATCAGAATAAGCATACAGTTACGTTTTCTTAAATCCTAACAAAGAAGAGTTGGCAATAAAATAAATATCCTAAAATAACACATTTATCTGCACAATACGCTCTTCACTTAAATTTCCAGTGCGGGTACAGTCAGTTGCGCGATTATTAATTCACTGACCTTTCTTTCAAAGTCATCGACTTGCACTATTACAAAATTACATCACGGAGATCATAGAACGTAATTTGGCATTTTAATGGTATTAACGTTTACATTATAAAAACCAAATCAGTCATTTTCCTTATTTTATCGACGTTTAAACTTGCCTAACTTTAATTACGCTAAATGGCAAGATGCGCTTATGTTTAAAACTTGGTTACACCTTAATGTATATTTTCTGTAATAAATATCAACACAAAAAACAGTCAACACTAAATGGTCTCAAGAGGTAAGTAAGTAGTCATGAGCTATCGGATATAATGTCTACTTTTGTATTGTTACGTTCGTGGGGTGGGTTTTCTATAGAAAATGTATAAATAAGCCACTAATTAAAACTGATACTTTAATTACTTATTAAAAGAACAAACACTAAACTAAAACACTAATCACACACTTAACACGTCACACTGATTCACTTTTACACTCTCAAACTCGCCGTTAGAATCGCAGTTTTCGCTCTTGATGTTATCTCTTCGCTGTCTCAATTGAAACTACTACTTCGGCCGGGTCATACTGGGCTTTTATACAAGCCATTCAAATCTACAAAGTACGAGATAATTCGATTCTAGAAAGTTCCCGAGTCAGGTCGGTCGGTAGGGCCCGTGCGCGAACATTCTAGGGTATAGCTGTCTCTTTCTACAGGTTTCTCTTTCACACCCGTCGAGAATGTTCTCTCTATAGCTGTCTCGTTCACATCCTTCCAGAACATTCTCTCGTGCTGTCTCTATCTAATAGTGCTTTCTCTTTCACTCCTATGGGAAATTTAGCTATATACCGATTTGTACTTGAGAGGCCCGAAAGGGGTCCTGAAAACGCCTGAAAACGGGTTTTCAGGTTATTGCGCCATCGGATAGAGGGTATCCTGAAACGGCCTGAAAACATGTTTCAGGCGCCTGAAAACGACGGTATCTGGGGTGAATATTTGATTTTGTAGTATGTGAAAGAGGACCTTCTGAAACGGCCTAAAAACGCATTTCAGCCTGCTGAAAACGCTTCTAACGTGTCTAAAATCACATTTGTAGTTTTTATCATGCCACCGGCGTAACAGTATATTGGAATTATCTGCATTTGCCCCGATGTGCATTTATCGCAAGACACCTTTGCTGCAATCTGATAAATAGTAGGTACTTAGTCTACGTTTGTTAGTTTATTATGTTTTGCCGCTTCTCAGAAAACCGACTAGACAGAGTAATAATATTAAGGTTCATTTCTTTCATTGTAAAGTTCATCGGCTTAAAGTTTTTTGTTTCTTTGTTATAGTATTTTACACAATCGTGTTATAATAGAGAGCATTTGAAAGCTTGATTATAGCACTACTGTGTATAAAGACGACATTCAGTACAATGGTTAAAATATACAGTAAGTAACTGGTTTTATTTAAATAAAAATGCCATCCAAAACAAGCATGTACAGCAAAGACAAATATAAGAGCAAATACTATCTTAAAACTACATACTTATGCTTATATGCGTGTTTTAAAATACGAGAATAAAATAGCTTTGCATCCACGAGTAACAAAACTTTTCTACTCACTATAAAGGTAAGCTAGGAAACTCAGTACCTAAAGGTAATTGTATGTGTCACGTTACAAATTAGAACAGAACAGAACCCTCTGTACTGTAAGTTGTGCATTTTACTATTTTTATGTTATGAATATTGAAGTAAGTACCTAGGTTAAATTGACAATGTTTACATTTCTGCGTTTTGTAATTGGGTGAATCAACTTTTTTCTGTGTTAAGTATTACCTACGGTTACCGGAGTCACGATCGTTTTCGAATTCGGAACACTGCAGTGATGCGGTCTCATTGGCCAGGCTCCCACAGCTCCGCTCCTCTCCGCGTCCGTGGAGCCGCACCCTTTTTCTAATAAAAAAAATCCCCTCACTAGCTCGATGCTGACTGTATCCCTAAGTAGAACGAAGTGTCCATGGAGCTGGCGCCACTCCAAAGCCCTCAATCGCGAATAAATGTTCCATCGAAATAGTAGTATGTAGCAGGGATCGGAACCGTTCTCGATTAACCATTTGATATTGTTCTTTAACCGTTATTAATTCCGTTCGTATTAGTAACGGTTAACTACGATAAAGGTTTTGTAGATGAACACAATATTTCTGGTTCACAATATTCAAGATGAACGGAAAAATTCCGTTCTTTGACATAACGGTTTTGACAAGAACATTATATGATTTATATGAAAGAACAAAACTTTTCTGGTTACCGTTACTAGAGATGAACGAAAAATAAAGTTCCGTGAACCATTATTAAACTGTTCGCGATGACGTAAACATGCCGCCACTCGCTCTCTCTTTTCCACTCGAATATAGTTCGTATTTTTATTTCATTTGACTAGCCATTTAGGTTTGACGTGTGGTATCGGCCGCATGATGAAAAAGGTTTAAATTGAATTAAGTGAAAGGATGCAATATGTGCTAGCAATTCTGGCGCCTCCTAGCGCCGTCGACGGGAACTTGCCTGGAAATTGGTTACCTGACAACGTGTTGTTGACTGGGCTGTCAATGTGTTTCTAACATAGATATGTTTATAATGGTAAGTTTGTGAACTTTCTAATTAGTAGATATTTCTTTCTATGTTAATTTTAGAGTTTAATGAGAAGGAGGTAAGACGGAGGAGTAAGACGCCCGATGTTGGTCTACTACCGGCACCTGTCTTGTAATATCGGCTCGGCTCCTTGGTAAATAAATATATATACTTACTATAACCTGCACTTATTGCATTCATACTCCTAATACCTACGCAGTTATGGGTGCATACCACTCGTCTTGAATAGTCAACATAGTGATAGGTATGATACGTGAATTGCTCAAGAAGACAGTTGCAGTTCCTATTATTTCCCTTAATGGAACCCCGATGCTTGGAGTTGCGTTCTACTTATTGGCGTCAGGTGAGCTTAGCACAACTAGCAATATGGCGTTGCTGGCTACATTCCGCCGCACACTGGAACCCGCCCATACATTGCTGTGCTCAAAACTCAACCTAGAAATTGTGGGTATTTTGTGCTGAAATTGAAATATAGTATGACCAGGGAAGTATTCTACCTCATTGCAGCAAAATACCCTCATTATCAGTTGTCATTACGTAGTTGCATTATGTCAAAGGTCTATGATTTCATGTGTCACGTTCAGTGGTAATTAGCATCGATTAATAAATAGACTTGTTTCAAGTTATAGCAGTAATAATAACACAAAATCCGCAATGTCTCGTCTTGAGCAAGGTATGTTGATTACGTTTTACGTATTTTATATTCTAAGAACACTTTTGTGTTTGTGATATTTGGATAATAGTAACTTATATTGTAATTTAATAAAAATGATCATAATTCCGATAATGGACAAAATCTTTTGATACTTTTTAGGCACGATAGCTAAAAAAGTGGTCTTTATTTTTATTCTTCATTCGAAAGCAAAAGATGTTGTCCATTTTTCGAAAACGGACGAAATTTTTTGCTCTGACTATTTGATCAGGCGTTTTTTCTGTAGCGAAAAGTTAACTTTTTTGTAGTATAACAATTATTTAGTGCGTAATATTTTACCCTACGGTTACTTCTATTCAGTTTGACGGTTTCAGATGAGAAAAGCGATTCAATTTTACTTCAACGACGAGAATTGTGCAACACGATATTTAAAATAGACAACGGATCATTCAAAAACAGTTAGAGATCAGATAGAACATCAAAAACGTAGTTTAATAAAAACAAAAGTTCAACTAAAAGATAAAATATATTCAATTCAACACAAACTTTATTTCACAATGGTAGATGGAAAGGTCTGTAACGCATTGTCAGATACTAAATCTACTTTAAAATGTTTTTTATGCGAAGCTAATTCTGGTGAATTTAGTGACTTGAATAAAGTACTGCAGAAACCTCTGAGAAAAGAATATTTAGCATTTGGTATATCGGTTTTACATGCTTGGATCCGACTTTTCAAAGCTTTGTTACACGTGGCATATAAATTAGAGATACGATCTTGGAGTGTAAAAAAAATGCACAAACCAAAAGTGGATCAAAATAAAAAAAGGATCCAGGCTGAGTTTAAGGAAAAACTTTCCCTAATAATAGATCAACCAAAACCAGGTTTTGGCAATACTAATAATGGTAATGTGGCTCGAAAATTTTTCCAAAACTATGAAATATCAGCCGAAATAACTAAAATAGATGAAGAACTCATACGTCGCTTTTACATAATTTTACAAACGATTTCCAGTGGCTACAAAATCGATACGTGTAAATTCAAGAACTACTGTCTAGAGACAGCAAAGTTATATGTAGACCTGTACCCGTGGTGTCGTATGACACCCACTGTTCATAAAATCCTTATTCATGGAGACGCAATAATATCTGAGCACCTGATTCCAATAGGCAATTTAAGTGAAGAGGCCCAGGAAGCGAGGAATAAGGATTTTAAAAACTATCGAGAGAGATTTAGTCGTAAAACTTCCAGAATCGACAACATGACGGATGTTTTTAATAGGCTCTTGGTTTCCTCTGATCCCTTCATCACCAGCATACGACCTCTGCCAATTATGAATACAAAAATATTTCACCCGGAAGCTGTCGATATGTTTATCAATGAATATGTACCTTCGTCATAGGATTTTTTTGTTTTTTATACAAATATAATGTAAATAATAATTATTATAAGCACTACTTGACATTACGAATGCAGAATGGTAGTTTTTTTTGCTTAATTTTACTTTTTGTAGTTTTGAGCACAGCAATGTATGGGCGGGTTCCAGTGTGCGCCGGACGCAAAATGACTTTGTCCCACAATTACGTATGTTGTTTTGTTATGAATTCATTATATCGTAACTGTGGAATGTCTTCTCAAAAGGGCTTATTTCCACTTTGTCAATAGAGATAATGTCTCTTATGGAAATATAGAAAAAATAATCCTTATTGCCAGAGTAGAAATAAGCCCTTTTGAAAAGACACAAAGCTGAGTTTACACTTGCAAGTTATTGCCGCAAGTTTTGAGACGCGAATCATCATCATCATCAGCCTATGATAGTCCACTGCTGGACGTAGGCCTCTCCTATTTACTATGCGTATAGGCGCATTAGGAGGTAAATACCCATAATCGCCACTCTGGGCAAGCGGATTGGCGATCGCAGTAGTATGTCCACTATGAGGACTCTGCTGCCCATCATCAATCTTTTATCAAATAATAGTCAGTAACACTTCAATCCCTTAGTCCACTCTTACAACACCCACAGGAGGAGTTGGGGTGGTGACAAAATATATTCTTACTGCCGTCACCACACGGCAAATATTGGTAGGAATTAGTGGCAAATATCTACAACTCTTTTTTTCAAAACTTGCAGGGTCGCGTTTTATAAAGTTACAATTTGCCGTTTGTCTCTCTTTCTAGCCAATATATTATGTGCGTGCGTTAGAGAGGCAAACAGCGAAATTGTAAAATGAAACTTTATAAAACGCGACCCAGGTCTAAACTCGGCTTAGCTCGTTACTTCCGCAGTTGTGATCTTGAACTCTATTAACATCGTAGTAAAGTTCAAATTTAAACGAACATTTCTTTGGCGAATGAAAGTATATTTTCTGTTTATCTATCCAACCGTCTGTCTGTATGTCTGTTTGTTTCTCTGTCTGTCTGATTGTTTGTCCGTCCGTCTATACGGTCGTTTGTTTCCGCAAAGAAACGTGTTTCGACCAGATAGTATTCGAAATTATTGCTTTTACAATTATTCTGGGTGTATTTCTTAGGGTTCTGTAGTAAATTAGAAACCGTCACAGATTCGCCATGTGCATCCACCTGTCTGTCTGTATGTCTGTCTGTATGTTTGTCTGTCTGTCAGTCTGTTTGTCTGTCTGTCTGTATGTCTGTCTGTCCGTCCGTTTGTTTCCTCCAGATTATTGCTTTCTCAATTATTCTGGGTGTAAGTACTTTTTAGGATTCTGTAGTAAATTAGGAATCCTTGCATTTTGCATCCATCCCTCTGTCTGTCTGTCTGTCTGTATGTCTGTCTGTCTGTTCGTAAGTCTGTCTGTCTGGCGGTCTGTCCGTCTGTCTGTCTGTTCATCTGCCGATCTTTCTGTCTGTCTGTTTGTCTCTCTGTCTGTGTGTCTGTCTATCTGAACGGACTGACTATCTGTACGTCCGTCTGTCCGTCCGCTTGTTTCCGCAAATAAACATATATCGACCGGTTATTACTTGAAATGGTTGCCTTTTCAATTATTCTGGCTGTAAGATATTTTTAGGGTTCTGTAGTAAATTAGGTACCCTTACATTTTCGCCATGTCTATCTGTCTGTCTGTATGTCTGTCTGTCTGTTTATCTGTCGATCTTTCCGTTCTGTCCATCCATTGTCTGTCTGTTTGTCTGTCGGTCTGTCTGTCTGTGCGTCCGTCTGTCTGCTCGTTTATTTCTGCAAAGAAACATATTTCGACCGGATATTACTTGAAATGTCTGTCTGTCTGTATGTATGTCTGTCTGTTCATCTGTTCATCCCTCTGTCTGTCTGTCTGTCTGTTTGTCTGTCTGTCTGTCTGACGGTCTGTCCGTCTGTCTGTCTGTTCATCTGTCGATCTTTCCTCCCGTCTGTCTGCCTGTCTGTCTGACGGTCTGTCCGTCTGTCTGTCTGTTCATCTATCGATCTTTCCGTCTGTCTGTCTGTTTGTCTGTTCATCCGTCGATCTTTCTGTCTGTCTGTATGTATGTCTGTCTGTTCATCTGTTCATCCCTCTGTCTGTCTGTCTGTCTGTTTGTCTGTCTGTCTGTCTGACGGTCTGTCCGTCTGTCTGTCTGTTCATCTGTCGATCTTTCCCCCCGTCTGTCTGCCTGTCTGTCGGTCTGTCCGTCTGTCTGTCTGTTCATCTGTCGATCTTTCCGTCTGTCTGTCTGTTTGTCTGTTCATCCGTCGATCTTTCTGTCTATCTGTCTGTGTGTCTGTCTATCTGTCTGTCTGTATGTCTGTCTGTCTGTTTATCTGTCCATCCGTCTGTTTGTCTATCTGTCTGTCTGTCTGTCTGTGTGTTTGTATGTCTGTTTGTCTGTCGGTCTGTATGTCTGTCCGTCCGTCTGTTAAACCGTTTATTTCTGCAAAGAAACATATTTCAACCGGATATTATTTAAAATTGTTGCCTTTTCAATTATTCTGGCTGTAAGTACTTTTTACGGTATGTAGTAAATTAGGAACCCTTACATTTTCGCCATGTCCGTCTGTCTGTCTGTATGTCTGTCTGTCTGTCTGTTTGTCTGTCGGTCTGTCTGTCTGTCTGTCCGTCCGTCTGTCTGCCCGTTTATTACTGCAAAGAAACATATTTCGACCGGATATTATTTAAAATTGTTGCCTTTTCAATTATTCTGGCTGTATGTACTTTTTACGGTTCTGTAGTAAAGGGTTTAGCAGCCTTACCGAACAAGAGGTGCCTTTCCCCACGGATGAGGTCAATATTTTAGGTGGTGTACTAGCAGGCTTTAAGAATACTCCATGCTTAATATCAGCTCTAGATCTTCTTTTGTTTTAGAGTTATTCAAGATAATGTAAGATATACAGGGTGCCGTTGAAAGTGGCATATTTCGTAAAGTGTTGTAGATAGATCAACCAAACAAAATTGTGTTTGATAACAATAAAAAAAACTACAAAACGCATATTTTTAATCTGCATCTTGTCCTTATTTTTCATAATAAAAAAAGGGTTCTTGTTTTTTTTTCCATATTTTTTTTATTTCACGCGGAGGTACACCTACAAAAAAAATGCTTACATAGCCACTAATGTCCACTATATACATAAATTAAGATATTTCCATAAATCATCGTGCATCATGCCAAAAAAAACTATTCCAGAAGTAGTCGTTACTGGCATACAAATAAAGTACCAGTGCAGTGTGAACATAAGTTAGTGTGTAGGTACACGATCTCTTCTAATAAACCTATTTAGAATAATCGACGGTGACATATCAAAAACGTTGATATGTGTGTATATATATATATATATATAAATACCTATTTGTATTTTGTGTTTATTTTTATATTCCTTAGCATCAGACCATTTTTCTCAGTTTTGCACCACCTACTATCAACTTTTACTTTCTTATCTCCTCTACCCAAAGGTTGTCTGGAAGAGATCGCTCTTTAGCGATAAGACCGCCTTTTGTTTACCTCTTTCAAACATGAATTTTTATTATTTGTTTTGTACTTGTCTTTGAGGTGCTATAAAGAGTTATTGTATTGTATTGTTGATAACATTTGACAGGTAGTATTGTTTTCGACATTTGTTTTCACATTCCTATTCACATACAATCGGATCTTTTCTTCGAAACTTTGGAAGATGTCGAAGTATATTTACCGGATGAATGTATTTTAATTTATGGTCTATGTAAATATGGCAAGCAGTGGACGTCTTATGGCTGAGATGATGATGATGATGATGATGATGAAGCAATCGCCTCAGTTTTGACATTTCGTCGTCGATTATTCTAAATAGGTTTATTAGAAGAGATTGTGTACCTACACACTATATAACTTATGTTCACACTGCACTGGTAGGTACTTAATTTGTATGCCAGTAACGACTACTTCTGGAATAGTTTTTTTTTTGGCATGACGCACGATTATTTATGGAAATATGTTAATTTATGTATATAGTGGACATTAGTG